>JACTAT010000431.1:0-10000 GCA_014526335.1 Chrysaora quinquecirrha | reverse complement strand
GTGTGTTAAAACTGAGTTTGAATTACACGTATTTTTTTTATAAGAAACTCGTTATAAGAAACCCAGACTCTCGAAGGACCAAAAATTTAAGAAACTCCAGTACTGGAATTTTTTTACGTAGGAAACGTTTTTCACATCAATCTGCGAAATATTTTCTCCTGTTTCCTGTGTTTTGTCCGCAATAAAGCATTTCTGTAACAAGCAAACGAACAGGAAACCCATATGCATTCAAATACGATGGATAAATGAGTTTGGAACATCATTCAGATAGAATAACTAAGTTGCCAATATTCAAGAAACTCTCAAGAAACTTACAGTACTCAAAATCTGAAAATTTTAAGAAACTTTCAGTACTGGGTCAATTTTTTAGTTTCTTATAAAAAAATACGTGTATTGCTGTTCAAACTAACAGATGTACATATAATAACAAATAGTTACCACCATGACTTATGTTTTCTTCTCATTCATTATAGAAACCTGAAAAAAGCAATAACAGATTATGACAAAGATGGTTATATTGATTGGGTTATGGCTCATCCTGGTCAAGTTGTCATATCAGTTGTAAGAGAAAATCGTGTCTTCCTATTTACCATTAAAAACACGTTTTCGTTCCTAAATATTTCATTTAGAATTATAATAACGTATTTCCTCGATTAAATGCCCGGGCCGCTTATTTAAAAATCCGTCTCAAAGCGGAGAAACTATTTGAACATTTTGAACAAAGTAACTTTGGCAAAAAGTAAGTTTTGCAGTTACTGGCAAAAGGTGTCTCTTGATCCATCCCTTCAAGAGCTTGCACATGCGCAATTAAATGGGCGTCAGGGTTCAACCTGATAGACAGCTCAATCCAAAGGGGGGCGCTTATTTGGGGGAGGGCGCTTATTCGGGGGAGGGCGCTTATTCGAGGAAGTACGGTATTTCTTTAGTCAGTTATTATCTGTGCCCAAGAAAACCAACAGTTTAGCAAGAATGCTATTAGATAAGCATATTAGATTCTAAACCGTATTTGCAGCTTATTGATAGCTACCTTTGACTTAATTAATTCTTTGCCTTGCTGTTTTGGTAGTGTAGGGAATCTGCAGAACGTCTATGGTGAGGAGGTGTGTAGTGAAGTAGAAAAGAACTATTACGTAATTATATGAGAGACTAGGACCCAGGACTTGTAGAGACCTCGTGTAGGCCTAGCCGCTAGTGGTATGCCGTAGTCTTGATTCGTTACTGTTATGTTACTGTTACTGTTATGTTAGTCAAACCTAGTTATTATTATATTGGCGACGAGTAAAAATTGGTATGGCGCAGGCAATCTCGTTACCTCCTGTACCAGAGTTCAATCCTGACGCTGATGTTGGCCTAAGTCTGTCAACAAGATGGAATAACTGGATCAAGATGGAATAACCTAAATATACCCTTAACCCTTTCCTGCATGATGTTGCTCTCAAGCAACAATCTTTTGACGCTGCGCAGCATCTGCGCAGGAGCCTATATTTTAAATTTTGCCTTGTTTTCTTTCAAAACACATGTTGACAATGCTATCTGTTGCTGTAGTAACATTATACCATGGATACATGAGGAATTACAGAGCTTTGAACTTTGGCCTAAGCAATGGCGGCCATTTTTTCTCAAAGTGTAACTTCGACGTCCTGTCACATCTTACCAGGTAATTATTTCTTTCTATAAAAAATTTTTTTATATAGAGCTAACCTTGTTTTAATAATATATGACAGTGGTGAACATTGTTGGGTAACCCTCTGTGGAAGCAGACCCATTTTTAGATTGTTGCTCCAGAGCAACATCATGCAGCAAGGGTATACAATTAGGCCACTTAGGCCATGCCTAGGCCATACTTTAGCTGGATTGCTTTAGCTATAAATGTATCTGCCATCAGTCATAAGGCATATTTCAAGTACTCTAACATAAATTTTACTGATTTTGCACAATTTTCAGACATAAATCTAAATTTTTAGATAAAAATTTCTTTCATTTTAGGAAGTATAGTATGGTACACCGTATCTATCATGGTGTGAAAAAAATAAAGGTATTTGAAATGGGACCTCAACAAACATCTTTCATTCATCAGAATAGATGACAAATATGTGGAACCAGATGACTGCAGCAACATTAGCAGAGTTTGAAAAGATTTGCCAGAACAGTATGTACGTCAACTGAATCAACGTAGCTACCTGATGCGGATAGCACAGGTATGCTTAGAAGTAATGCAGAAGATAATAGAACAAATGGAATGGAACAGGCAAGAAAGAGATGAAATCAAGAAATTACAATACAGTGGCATCATCCTGGAAAAATTAACATAATAACACTCCGGTCTGTGGAGGGTGGCATGTGCACAAATAAGATAAACAATAGAACAATAGAAGAGAACAATAGGAATGCAGTTTTGCATGCATGACATCACATCGAGAACTGCCATACTGGATTTTACTGATCATTGTTTCACCCTCAGAAGATACAGGGGCATGTTTTCATTGATTTGGGCTCAAAATAACATCCATATGACCCAAAAGTAATGAAAAATCCAAGGATAATCGTCGTCCCTGTAAGGTACCAAGGACGCAAAAAAGTTAAGATATGAAGCAGTACGTGCCTTAGAAAATGCCTTAGATGTGAAAGAGCAATCCATTTTGCATTATTTGTGCAGCAAAACACATAATGCTATACAGAAAAAGGCACAGAGTGGTGTCTGACCAGTAGCGTCAATGGTTTCATTCATAATAAACAAAAGCCTTCCTGGTGGCCAGTGGACTTTTCTATTAAAGAATCTACAAGTATTGTAAAGAGCTGCAATTTCAAGTTCCTACTGATTGAGGATATGAACATAATACCCATATAAGGGCATTTATCTGTCATTTTATTGATGTAACAGACGTGATTTGATCAAAAACATGGTATCGCAGCACCATGTATAATTTTGAAATTGTTAGGAAATGGTTGTAAATTTGCTTTATGAGATGAAAACCAACTGCCATTGATATGTTTTGTAAGTATTTTGCTTAAAAACAATGTAGAAATCTCAACTAAGATCAATACTTTTATTGCCTTATTATACCCTTGCCGCATGATGTTGCTCTGGAGCAACAATTCAGAAATGTATCAAAATGTAATTTTTTTTCAAATTTTTTTGTTCACTTGAGAAACTGGACCCAAAATACATACAAATCTGCAAGAAAATAATTTTTTCCTTGAAAAACAAAAATTCATGCAGGAAAGGGTTAAAGACATGCTTGTGGATGGTCGTAGAGATGAACAGAGCTCACTTCAGAACAAAGATATTGAAAGTACAGAACTTTCAAGTGGACATACAAAACAAATAGTCAGCAACTCTAATAATAACAAGAAATGTCATTTCTGTGGTGGTAATTACCCCCACAAAGAAGAGTGTCCTGCAAAAGGGAAGGCATGTAAAAACTGTGGTAAACTTAACCATTTTGCTGCAGTCTGCCACCAGAAAAAAGAAAACACTGCAAAGAAATCTAGTCAAAGAAGATTTCAGTTCAAGAAAAGAGCTGTAAAAGTTGTACAAGAGCAATTACAGTCAGATAGTGAGTCTGATGGGTATTTGTATGCTGTGACGTCTGGCAGAAACAACAGAGGAGTCCTGTTGCTAATGTCACTGTTCATGGTTATAAATTTCCTATCACCATTGACACAGGAGCAACAATCAATGTAATAGATGGAGATACTCACAGAAAGATGGGAAATGCTAAACTACAACCTGCACATATAAAGGCTTATGGATTTAACAACAAAGAGCCATTGCAATTCTTGGGTAAATTTCAGGACACTGTAGAAACAAAGAAACACATAACAGTTGCAACATTCTATGTTACAAAAAGTTCTAACACTGGATGTTTGCTGAGCAATGCCACAGCACAAGATTTGGGACTTATAACAGTTCATCTCAACAAAATTTCAATAAATGCTAACATCAACACCAAAGATGCCCAGATAAAGCAGATTGTTGGAAAGTACCCAAAAGTTTTTGAAGGCTTAGGATGTCTGAAAGATCATCAGGTCAAACTGAGCATCAATGAAAAGAAATTCCTATAGCACAGAGTCAAAGAAGAATACCTTTTCACCTTCGAGAGAAAGTGAAAGAAGCTGTTAAAGATTTAGAAGCTAGAGGCATCATAGACATCATACTTAAAACAGACTTTATTAAGGCAGAACGTAACATACAGGAACTACAAACACAAAACGCTGAAGATTTTAATGAAGATCTTCAGCAACAAATGTCTACAACAGCTGGAGTTGATGACTCCTACGATATCTTCAATGACACACTTACTCAAGTCCTAAATAAACATGCTCCCCTGAAACAAAAACTAAACAAAAACTATGAACAAAGAAATACGTAAATTAATAATGCTAAGATCGAAAGCAAAGAACACCTTCTACAAAAACAGGACTGAAATCAACAGACAGAACTATACGAAAATAAGGAACAAATTTGTTAAGCTGATCAGGAAGACTAAAAAGATTCTTCAGAAATCTTAACGTCAATTTTGTTAAAAAAAGCAAGAAATTCTGGAAAACGATCAACCCAATGTTAAACGACAAAAGTGTAAGTCAAAATAAAATCATCATAGTAGAATAGAAGATGATAAAATAATATCAGACAACAAAGAGGTAGCTCAAAACTTAAATGACTATTTCATAAATATTGCAAAAAGCCTAAACATCAACGCAACCAGTTTTAATACTAACGCTAACTCTGATAATAACCACAAAACCTCGTTGTCAGATGATATAACATACTTTGACAATCATTCTAGTATTATAAGAATCAAACAACATTTCAAAGCAAGTCATAACTTCGATTTCAAAGACATTAATGCGCAAGACATTGAAGATGTCATCAATAACCTCAAACTGATAAGGCCACAGGGGCCGATAATATTCCTTCGAAAATCTTAAAATCAGCAATATATACCATAAATGAACCACTTGCTAATATCTTTAAAAAATCAATTTCCAACAAAGATTTCCCGTCAAATATGAAAATGGCTAACGTATCCCCGATTTTCATAAAGGAAGATAATACAGACAAAAAGAACTAAAGCCCAATTAGTGTATTACCTTCACTATCAAAAATCTCTGAAAAAATAATGTTCAAGCAGATGTATAACTATATGAAAGCCAAACTATTCCCGTTACTTTGTGGATTTAGAGAAGGTTACAGTACACAACATGCGCTTTTGCGCCTCATTTAAGATCTAAAAAAGAAGTCAGACAACAAAAAATTGAAAATGAGCTTCAGTTTGCAAATTAAGAATAGCTTTAAGTTGAAGTTCAAAAATGAAAGACTCATACTTAGACCAAGACTAACACAGGCTAACATTAATGTTAAGATGGAGTTCAAGACTTACTAACACTAAAATAAAGATTAACATTAAGATTAAGATTAAGATTAAGATTAAAATTAAGATTCAGATTCTGATTGAGATTAACATTTACATAAAGATTGAGGTTAAGATTCCAATTCAGGTAGAAGTTAAGATTAAGATTCCATTCAAGTTGAAGACTAAGATTAAGACTAGACTAACATTAAGATTAAGATCAAGATTTAGATTAACAGCAAATATAGCCACGTCAATGCACAGTGCCATTTAGGTGGAAGTTGTTATTGGCGGATTTCATGGGAGGCGGTTGTCCTCATGAGGCGATGGTCTTACACGGGTTCGTATTATTGCATTGGGTGGATTTTTTTTTGCCTCCACCAGAGTTGACTAGACTTGATAGCGATTGAAGAGAGGAATTTTGATCAACGCAATGAAGAACGCTTGAATGCAGTGTCATTTATTTATAAGACAGCTCTTAATCATCGGATAAGTCATTGTAACGAATTGCACCAAATTGCCCGATTCTTCCTTCAGATTTGTGACACCCAAATATTGAATTTTGTCCAGATTTTAATTCACAGACCCAAAATATTGATTTAGCGTAAGTTGTATAATAAACAAAACGGTAACTAAATTAAAATAATATACGATAATACGATAAAACGATAAACCATAATAGAATTCTAAGGTGCCAAAACTAAAAAAACAATAGATTTTTTGACCGAAAGGTTCATCAATTATGTCTCAACAATAACGAAATACTATGTACACGTAACTAAGTTTGGATTCTCAAAAATACTTTCACGTTTCTATTACCGAATGCTCAAACGACCTATTGGACTCAAGGACAAAAAGTTGACTTTTCGAGACCAAAAGTTGAAAAGCGAAGAAAACGAGATGGTGATGGAAAATCTGATAAAATAATTCCGCAATTCGAAGATTACAACGAGAACTGCCTTTTCTCGTGTGTTTTCGGAAGAGGTGAGGTGGTGATGAATACTGGCATAAGAGGTTATAAACCGCTATTTGGTTGCTGAAGGCGCAAATAGAGAAGAATACAATTTGTACACATTCAAAGCACCTTGTGAAGAGTGTGAGCTTGGCAAAGAAGGACGTGGTGGAAGAGGAGAAAAGGCAGAATTAGAGCAATACCTAACAGTTAACTATGCTAAAGGAAATGGATTTTTGCGAAAAATACAAAGCGATGCTCATTCAAAAACTCGTTCAAAGGAGGCTGGACTTGATGCTATAAAATATAAGACCCACGTTAATTTGAATGCTGTGAAGACGGAAGTGAACAGGGAAGAAAATATGGGAAAAAGATGCCAAAATTCTTGGGCGAATCAGAAGTTTGTATTTAAAAAATGCAGTCGAGTCTTACTTGAAGAAACATCCTGAGTAAGACTCTAATTTTTTGTAGCTTAAGGTGTCTCTATTCTTTGGTGCGTAATTGCTTTGAATGTAAGAATAAGCGGGAGTCCAAGAAGCAGAGTCTTTGAATAGGCGAGGGTTGAAATTTCACCTAGAAAAACTGTTAACGAGCTATTATTAATCGAACTCAAGAAAAACCCAAGACAATATCAGCATGGTTGTATATAAAAAACGTTGCATAAAATAAAGTTTTACATAATCCTCATTAGAATGGCATAGTTAGTGTGTAAACTCTTGAGCAACATTAAGTCAGTGGAGGTCTTAACCAGAAAAGGGAGTTGCAACATTTTCAAAAAATAACAAATGATGGACGGAAATTAGAACTTGAAGAAGTTAGAGATGTACCTTCAGTGACAGAGCTTGTTTTTTGCCTGCTTATCATTCTATCGTGAAAATTCAAAAAATTTATTGTACAAATTTATAGAGAAATATGTTAATTATTGATGGAATGGCTCCTGTTCAATGAATTCCCCTTAAAACATAGGGGCCCTATGGGCATGTTCGAAGAACGACTCTGGTTGAATATAGCTATTTCGGATGAAAGATGTTTATCGGTATGCATAACGATGACGATAATGATTATGATGATGATGATAATGGTGGTGGCTATGATGGTGATGTTGATGACCATGATGATCATGATGCTGGTTTGTAGGGGTGATTGTGGTGGTATAGTGGGTGGTGGTGCTGGTAGAGGTGGTTGTGGTGCTGAAGGGGTGGTTGTGGCGGTGGTGATAGGGATGGTCGTGGAGATGGTTGCAAGGGTGATTGTGGTGGTGGTGTTGTTCCTTTAGATGTTGCCGCAGCCACACCGTCGATGATGGAGATGGTAATCATGATGTTGACAATGATGATGATGATGATGATGATGATTATTATTATTATTATTATGACCTTTTTCATGGTGAGGATGATAATAATGACTATTTGTTTTGAAAACTGTTTTGAAATTGCCGCTATTTGCCAAAACTCTTTGCTAAATGTTGAGAATGCGTGAAATGTCCTTTAACAAACCAAGATGGCAATTTTCCAGTTTCATGAAGTAAACAAGGATGAGTAAATAATTGCTTTTATGAATAATGCAATCAAGCTTGGGTGAGAAGAACAATTGTTACATGAACCCAGATTGACAAAAATTGAACAGAACAAATTGAACAGATTGAACAACTTACCGCAAATTGCACATCAATGGCCAAGACAATGGCACTAATGGCATTCTTGAGTCGATTTCTATGGTTACACTTTTTCATTGTTCAAGTGTTGTTTAGCTAGTGAGTTAGTTAGTTAGTTAGTGACATGCCACCACACCAATATGTTCAATTCTTGAACATAAAATGAGCATTTCATAATTTAAAATTCTAATTTACAAAAATGAAAAAGCCATCTTTTGAAAAGCAAATAAAAGGGGTATTATGCGTGCATAAACTCATGGACACATCCCTTTAGCGTGAAGCTTACAATCAATACCCCAATCAATACAGAAGACATTCATTACCTGCTGACAAAACAGGATACAAATTTCAAAATTTAACACGTTCATCGTGAAGATCATCAAACACCATTTTGCAATATGGCATTGCTTTTATCAATTTTTTCTGAAATTCATCAGGTATATCAGACAGGGGATTCAAGCTTAGCTGATGTAGATCAGCATGGCAAGAGATCAATTGATCTGTGAGTTTTTCAATGTATTGTATCTCACTGTCACGGATAGCTATGTCATAGTTAATAAGTCTTAATGTCATGCACTTCAGGGCAGAAAAGCCACTCAACATTTTGGTGAATCCTTCCATGATTTGTATATAGTCTTCAAATGATTTTATTACAGCATCAAATATGAATGTGTCTAGGTGTTTCCCATTCTCTTCAAGAATTGTAAACATGTCAAACATCCACTTACGACATATAACTTAAATTATATGAAGTTTTTCGGTTCTTTCGTGATGCTTTTTTGCAACAAGTGTTCTTCGTTGTTTGAGAATCATTTTAGATAACTTATAAACATTTTTCCTAACCACAGTTGTTTTAGTGAAACACATTAACGTTCTTCGTTGAATCTGCGTCTTTCTTGATATCTACATTTTAGGAGTTCTCACTCTTATGCAATTAACGAAGATTATAAATGTGAAACAATATTATGGTTAGCTTTAATGTTAATGTGTTGAAGGATTATGACATTAGAAGGTTAAAAACAGGACTAGTATTAGAATGCATTGCATGAGTCTCACTTGGCAAACCTGTTGGCAGACAGCAACAACCCTACAGCTGTTTGCTCAGATAATCTTTTAGCAAAAAATTACCAGCGACTTCCACTTCTTGGAGCCCAAATCAGATTGCAGAACAGAAAAATCTGCTACTATAATTGGCCTGACATCTTCCCCCATTTTCCTCACTTCCGTCCCAGGAATGAGATTACGGGGCATCAGCAATTCAATGCGCAAATTTGTAAAAAATGTCCCGATCAGCTAAAGTCGTATCTTCATGAAGTCCATTCTTTATTTCCGATTCCTCGCAGAATTGAAAATACAGAATTGGGTGATTCATTCAAAGAGTAGAGACAAGTAAAAGTTCTTTGAAATGTGTTTATAAAATTGCATTGTAACCAGGTTTTTAGGCTAAGGCTTTAGCCCCGGGGCTCTCATAATGTCCAATCGAGACCCTGAGAATTTGAGAAGCCTGTAAAACTACGAGCTACTTGGTCTACATAAACACAGTAAAGAAACCTCAGAAGTTTGAAGTTTGTTATTAAATTGGAGAATATTTGTATAAACGACGTAAATGGAACCTTTTTCTATCCTATTTTCAACCTGTCTAGATAGCCTAAATAGTTGTTATTTATTTTGCAATTGTTATTTAGATGAAAAAAACGACATTTTGATTAATATGGCTTGGATTTTTGTGTACAGTTGAGGCAAATTTTAAGAAACCTTAACGGGTAGAGTTGAAAGTTAAGAAACTTTTAATGTGTTTGTATTGTAAATTTTAAGTCACATTTTCTAATTTTCAGGTGCAAAAGCTGTTTGGGTTTTTTAACCAGTAAAATAATTTTTACGGCGTGGCAAAAAGGTTGCCTGGACATCTTTTTTGAGAGGGTAAATAGACTGAGAAAGGCAATTTTAAGAAACTTGAAAAACAATGTTTGATAAAAAATTAAAAAACAAAGCGAAAAAATATGTCTCACATAAATCCATTATGTTGTTCAGCAAAATCTC
>JACTAT010000054.1:1070628-1090000 GCA_014526335.1 Chrysaora quinquecirrha | reverse complement strand
GCACTTCTAGTTCCTTTAGCTCCATAATTGTCTTTTGATTTGCTTTCTCGATTCTTTTTTGCTTCCACTGCTGCCTGATGTCCACGTTTCTGGAAATTTCCATTAGAATCAACAAGCAAGAAAAGCTCTTTCAAAGTCTTGTTGCTGTTCCCAGTGAAAAGATGATGCTCAAGAGGAACTGGACGCTTCATGGTGCTTATTACATAGATTTTCTTTCGCTTGGTTCTCCTACAGAAATAACATGCAATCGGTTAAATACAGTAAAAATCACCTCTTAAGGTGGAAAATAACTTGACAACACGAACGTAGTAATTCATTAGAGTGTTTAAAAGAAAAATGTGATTGTGATTGAAAAATGTAAGAAAAGTGATTTTCTTACCCTATCCAGTCTGCAAATTCATACGTATTTGGGACTGTCGCTGACAGAAGAACAATGCCAACATGTTCTGGAAGCATGATTAGAACTTCTTCCCAGACAACACCACGCTGAAAGACAAGTAAGTAAAAACTAAATGGTAAAAATGGTTCATAGTGGTTCGCAGCCTTAGTGTTTAAAAACTAAGAAGGTTGTGATTGGCACTAGCTAAATGATCCTTCTGTACATTCACCTCCTGGGGTCACCTTGTCTAAGAAGGAACTATAGACAATTAGACCTACCCATGAATTACCACATTTCTTTGAAATCCACGTTGAAATGCACGCTTCGATTCGTTAAAAATTCTTCGCAGTCTGCAATTTTGTATCAAAATATTAATTTCAGAAGAGTGGGGTTGGGTCTCTGATTGATTGAGAAGAGGGAGTTGGACTGTACAGCATTGATAAAGAATATAGTTTCTTGTAAAAATATACCACATTTGAAGGGTGTTCAAAGTCACCTTTTAAAGCATTATCGTTTGTTTACAGCAAAATTGCCAGCGCTCACTGAGGCATTCACTGTTTTGCTTTATATGACTTATATTATAGGTGAAATAGGAAGGCTGTAGAGACTGAAAGTATTGTAAACGAAAACATTAAACAGTGAATGAAGATTTGCTGAGGGCGTAGTGCTGGAAAATGATAATGCTGTGATATAAAGTATAATTACCGTTGCATCGTTGATATAATGGACTTCATCAAAAATCACCCATTCAATGTCTCTAACTGTATCAGATCCATTGTATAACATCGATCTTGAATAGAAGACACTTGAGTTTAAAATAGGAATAATATCATTACTACTTATAATGTTTAACAATATTGTCATAGACATCATTTTTCATTAAACTAATGGCGAGTTCTTCTAAACCAACTCTTTTTCGGTAGCCTTGGTTTTTTAGACTGTGTATTTTATTCGTTTCTGTGGAAAAATAATAGTTTGTACACGGATAGGAGCAGCACAAATGCTGGAGTGTCTCTTTATGGCACGGTTAATACAACTTAGCACCTTTCTCATTCCTGCAATTTACGTGAAATTAGCAAAAAACCTCGACAAGCTTTAAAACACCAGATTTTGATCATTAGGCACCGAATGTTCTAGTTCTCTGCAAGCATACACCACAAGTATCTAAACTCACAACACGAGTCTCTAGTTTACGCTTTCCTTATTTTGATTTGTCACTCCAATACTGAGCGATTGTAGAAAACAACAACAACAACATCGAGCGAAGTAGTGGGATTTATGTAGTGAGACTAACGGGCACAAATCTAAAATTGAATCTCTTTACAGAAAACTGAAAGTTGTCGTCCCGAATGACAGATCTTGAACGAAATACATCCTGTATGACGGACAGCTCATTAAAGCGATTGATTAGATGCGAAGGTCTCCACTACTAAGTTGACCGTTATTTAACAAATTAAATGATGTAGCAATGAGCAAGCAAAATCAACAAACCTTAGGATTTCAGTTGTCATAACAAGGCACGATGCCTCTGGACGAATTTGCACATCACCAGTAAGAATGCCGACATCTTCAAATGTATTCTTAAAATCTCTAAACTTCTGGTTCGACAACGCTTTGATTGGAGAAGTGTAAATAGTCCTGAAATAAAAATTGTCATAGTGACTCGAGAAATCATATACAGGAGTCATCTGACGTTATTATAAAGTTCACCTAAGATTTACTGGGATAATTTTTGGCGATGTTAACCGGAATTAGGACTTTCTAACGAACAAACGAACTGATGAATCAAGAATTGAATTGAACTCACTTTGTCATATGTCTTTGTGCCAATGCAATAGCGTATTCAGCTACAACAGTTTTACCCGCCGAAGTGTGAGCTGCAACAAAGACACATTCGTGTCTCTCTAAATGAAGCACTGCTTGTTTCTGAAATGTGTCCAACTCAAACGGCCACTAAAATCAGAAGAAAGTTCCAATGAAAAGATCAGTTAACGGCCGTGGCAAAACAACCAAAACATTGTTTGTCAAACATTTGAAATTTGCTTAATGCGCAATGTTGAAATGTGTCCAACTCAAACCGCCACGGCACTGGCTAAACTTGAAAATTTAAATTTAAGGTTATCTTGAAAATTTAAGCTTTGGCCCTCTTAAGCCCTGACTGAACCCTCTTGTCAGGCATCAATGGGAGTACTCCCGGGTTATTCCCATAGCAACTTCGAAAGAATGCAACAGCTTGTGGTCTTTTTCGAAATAGAAAACAGAATATTCGTAATCGTGATGGAAATCATGATTGCTTTGATGACTAATGAAATGCAATAAATTATATTTAAGTAAATCACCTTGTACGCCATATCGGGTATTATTCTATGAAAATCGTCAACATTTTTGGTCGTATCTTCAATAACCACCCATTCCTCTTTTGGCTCTTTAGTTTCATGTTCTGGACCATCCTTTTCAATCTGAAACCCAAATAAATTGTTTAATTACGAAGATTTCATCCAGATTTGCATTTCAGTTTTACGGTTCAAATACAGGCTATGGAAGCACAACTTACAACGTATAAAAACCTTGCTCTCTGTGACTGGGATGAATTTAAAATGTCTTGCCTACCTTAAAATCAAGTGCGACGTTAAAAACCACAGAGGACATAAGCAACCCTCTTGCCAACCTCGTCCCCAGGGTGAATAGGCCTCTACGTGAAACTCCGATGTCCTCATTCGACCCTGGTATCGGCCTTGTCTATTCGCAATTTGATTGGCTGTTCAAACAATAGACATTTTGACGTCACAGTTTCTTCAAAATTTCACACCAAAATAGGCCGAAAACTATGTGAAAAACACGTATAAAAACAAAAAAAATGATGCTACATGAGATATTGTATCTTGCCTGACAGTTATCGATGAAGTTCTTTCCATATCCTTTCTGAGAACATCTGCTTGCGGAATCTACATCTTGTTTTGTTGCCTAGGCCAAATTTGCCAGTATTTTGGCAGATTTTGTGGCCGGTACCAGGGCCAAAATCGATTTGACGGTTGAGATTCGAGGAAACTCGATTTGGGGCCTTGGGACGAGGTTGTCCTCTTGCAGTGACCACCTTTAGTGCCAGTGAAGACGTCAGGCATGCGTCGAGATATTCCGAAAATGACTACTGAATCAATGAGACCTCAAACTTTAACTGCACTAACCAACACTAGAATTGGAATGGTGGCGGGTACTGGAAACTGTAAACTATTAACCATCGATATCTAACTTCTCAAAAAAGCCCAATATATACACCTGTCATGGATAGTTCCCTAGCAGTATAGCTTACTGACTGGTATATTCTTATCGAGAATACGTTTGTGTAGGAAGAAAAACGGAGTTTCTCGGCGAGTGGGAGGAGGGCTCAGCGAAGATTTTCCCTTTTGTGAAAGCTTCCTTGTATTCGCAAATACTTCATCTTTTATACGGAACACTGAACCAATGTTCAACCTGGTTTCAACCATTGCCTGTGTGCAATGAAATTTAAATGAAAAGCAAGGTTAATCCTAAAGAACGCTTACTTTTAAGATTTCCTCGTCAAGTTCCTGCTGATAATCTTCAGATGGTTCGGTTTGTTCATTCGAGAGCCTCTTTGCTTCAGTTTCTTGTGTCTCGTCTTGATCATTTTCATCCAAATCACCAACGTCAATATCGCCAGAAAATATATCAGCAATGTTTAGAAGATTCGATTCATCTGCAGGAGCTCCCACTTTCTGATTCTCTGATGCAAATAGTGGAAAGTATCTACTCAATGTAAATATTTGTCATGAATGGCGGACGCAAGGATAGATTTTTACACAGCGATTACTAATTAGGTGTCAACTGGTCACACCGAGATCAAAGTCTCTCTTCAAAACTGACCGTCAAGTCAAATTACGAGCAATTATGTGTCCGCTAAAATAACTGCCACACGATTAGCTTTTTCGGCTGTGGTCTGGGTGATTTTGCTTCAACAACGCTAAATCGAGTAAGGCAGCTTGTATGGTCCGTTGCCATGCACACTATAATTTTAGATGGGCCAAGAAAAAAAACTTTGCAATGGTGCTGTATGGGAAGCGGAAGAATGGTCACATATCACAGCGACTACAGCTATACAGCTACATCTACAGCTTAATGTTGTCTGTCTTTTTTCCATTTTTTCTAGAATTTGCAGTAAATAACCCTCTTATACAGCAAAAACTGATGAAATCATTGACCTACCCTCACCTGCCTTCTCTGATTTTTCAAATGTGACTGGGCTGCTAAATCCAGGGGGCACGTCTAAGAAATCTGCAATGACAATAAGTTTGAAATAGAGGCGTGTCGCAGCTACTTTATTTCAGAAAGAGTGAGGTTTAGCAGGCGGTTGTGTCAGGGAGGCAAAAGGTCCACTTAGAAGCCTTGCTTGGCAAAACAACATACTAGCTATTAAATACAGCTGTCTTTTGTTTTGTGTCGCGGTGTTTCTGCCTCAAGCTTTGATATTTGCTAAACCTTATCTCCGTAAATGGAAACCCTTAACACTGAGCTCAACAAAACCCAAGATTAGTAAAAGGTAACAACGGAAGGCGGCTTAATTCCTGATGGTTACCTCTCCTCACAGCAATTTTCTCTGCACAACTATCCTGACTAAATGTAGACTAAAGAACGTACGCAGCACAATGTATTGACTAACCCTGTCCCTAACCTACCAAAGAATTAACCCGATTGGTTTCGATAACATTGTATTCAGTGAAACAAAGCTTTAGGAAAATGATGTTGTGATATGAAAATTGCAGTGATTAGAATATTGCCCATTGCAGCGGGTAATGTAGGCCTACCTAGCTTTAGGGCCTGTTTATATGGGGAAAATCATCCCACCTTCCAGCCCTTCAGCTGAGCAGTGAGACGAAATTCTCATGTGTTTACATGTGGAATTCCATCCCACCTTCCAGCCACTTGTCTCATATTTCCGCTTTTGTTTAATTTTCTCAGACAATAGGATTATGTCTGGCGCTTGCGCATAATGAGCAATTTCATCCCACTGTCCAGCTTTCATCCCACCTTCCAGCGTTTATATGAGAAAATTTCATCCCACCCAGGTGAGATCCCACCTCTCAACGAGTGAGATCTCACCTGACCGGGATGAAACGTTTTCCATATAAACAGAAAATGAAAATCACAAAGGTTTGTATTGGAAGGTGAGATCTCACCTCTCAGCTACAGGGCTGGAAGGTGGGATGATTTTCCCCATATAAACAGGCCCTTAGTGGCTGACGTGTAATGCTTAAAAAAATCATAATTGCTGCATTGTTTAATTACAAATACCCCAAGAAGAAAAGGAAACTAGCTAGCTGTAGCTGGCCAAAGGCTCTCAACGAGTTAATATTATACGTCCAATACAGGTCACGACTCTGTGATCTCTGGTCATCTTTCCAATCGACAACCAATTTTCATGATCCTGGTAATTAAAGAGATTTTGTAAAGACAGTACTCACTTTCATTAAATTCAAGTTCGGCTTCATCGAATTCTGTTTCAAATTTATCCAGAGTTTCAAGACTAAATCCACCTTTCAAGAAAAAGAATAAAGAAAGTACCATGTAAGGTTAGCAATATAATGGTTAGCTTATAAGTTACCATATAATGGTTAGCTGATTACTATTATTTCGCAAAAACAACAAATAAGCTAAAACTTATTCAGAGCTACGAAGAAAATAAAATTTTCAGATTCCCTCCAGATAGCGAATTAATGTTTCTTCACTTGAATTCAAATAATACATGACATGGAAGGAAATGCAAGTGTGGGGAAAAAGAGACATCAGAACATCTGATTACATGCGAGAAAGATCTACAAGAGGGTAAAGTTAAATTAGATTGGTTAAAAGAGACAAATAACCTGGAGAAAATAAGGAAAGTAAATGAATTATAGGAAAAGAAAATAGAGGAGAGATGACTATATTGTATAAGAAACACAAGCCTTGTACTTAGTTCGATAGGTGCTTATTGTTGAAACAATAAAGAGGGCGATATAAAGATTCAAAGATTCAAAGATTCAAAATGAATTATATGCCCTATAAAGAATCAAGTGACGGCAGTGACAATGAAATTGTGTTTAACGCTGAAATGCTTAATGAAATCGGCCATGAAGTAGAGATAGAGCCCGTCATTCATATACCGCCAGTCGCTAAAATCTCATAAGCAGATAAACTAACAAGACCTTGATGAAGGTGAAGGTGAAATGGTGTTTTAGCGCCAGTCGCTAAGATCTCAGTAGTAGGTTAAGTAATCGAGACCTCGACCCTGGCTGTGACGCTACCGTGGCTGGGCTCGAACCCTGACCACACTGAGCTCCTGACACCACGAGTCAACCGGATTACACCACGACGCCACAGCACCTTCAACTTGACCAATCGCTGTTCCCCTCTCATTACTAAATGAATTTCTTTAAGATCTTAATTATCACGCAATTACAATACTGAGATTTCTCCATCGTAAGATGATGGCAAAATCATGCAAATGAAAAAACCTGTGGTCACAACTATAGTTTAATTCTAAGATCGTAGGATGGCAAGATGGCATTAGATCGAAAACTTATGGAGGTTGATTCGTAATCGTTGGAATCATTCAAGTTTCATTATAACCAGATCTTTACGTTCCATCGCAGTTTTGGTTTGCTTCCATTAAGATTTAATAAATCTTGGTTTCCATAAGATCGTAAAAAACGCACGATTGCCGTAATATCGTCAATACAAATAGAAAACATCGTCGAAACATCGTGGAGTATTGATTCGAGAATCGTAAAAGTATCAATCGCTGCAATCTGTTTCCATTACATATTCTCTGATTACTGATAAATATGTAGGCAAATAATCGAATACAACAGCATGGTAATCGTGCGGTCATATTTACGCATCCTACCTAAATAGGATATTTCGCTCTTTAGTATTTTGAATTGTTTTACAAACGTTCTTACGACAGACCTTGTACATCCGGAAATTAATTAACTCAAAGTATTGAACAGTGCGAGTACAGTAGTGCATGGACTTAACTTTCATGAATTAATGCAGTAGTGTCAAACAAACCTGGAATAAAAGGGCAGTTGGAAGAATTCCCTTTCACCGAATCAGACAATGGGCCTGGTTGTCGACTGAAAGACATAGAATTTCTTGCTGTCAAACCAACATCTGAAAGACTGACCTATAAGAAAAGAAAAAGGACGAAATTACTGCCCAGAAATGTAAGCCATTAAGCCATGAAAGACGTGAATATTATCCAAATAACAAAACTAAGGTGCTCCTAAACTCCTGTAGAACTGCAAGGCACTGAAAGTTTGTACCTAAAATACGTTTTGGATGCTCTATATGATTTTAACATCAAGAAATTGATACCTTTAAAATTTGAAAACTTTCTATCCTAGCTGCCTTTCATCGAAAAGCTTTCAACTTTTAAATGAAGCAACACATTGAAATTGCAAAGACTGATTTTCAAAAACTTACTTCTTTGAAACCAGATAGTTCTCCAGTTTTTAAGTTTCTCTCCATTTGGAGAGAATATTTATTCTGTGTAACTTCATATTTGTAGAGTGATTCAGGATCTTGTTCCCTTTCCCAGAACCTACAAAAATTCCAGTTTTAGAAGGTTGAATCATCCAACTCTCCAACCCCTTCATCTGCTCTGCCACTAGCTATCCGCTGTGCATTCTCCACCAAATGAAACTTTGTGGCTAAACATGCAAATTTTAACCCATTCTGGCAATGGGACACACCTGAAAATATCCTGAAAATATATCTGCAACAAAGTGCTCCATCAGAAGTTCTGTGACAATCTTGGGAAATGAAGAGAATGGGCCCTAGAAATTTCCATGAAAATGCAAGACAACAAAGTGCTGCATCACCATCCAAAAAAACCATCTGTAGTACATATTGTGACATTATTAGGAAAAAGCCAAAACATGTTGCAAAAGTTTGACCAAATCAATGTTGTGCAAACCAGTTTCCTCAGGTCACAGAACAATTTGTTTGAAAATCTATCTCTGGCTACATGTGTGACTGTTAGTTTTTATGGAGGTGGCAAAAATTTTTTATCATGTGCTGCTGCTATTTAAAGCAAAAAGTCACACATGTAGCAGGGGCTTTAAGATTAAGGAAAGTTAACTTACTGTTGTGATCTTTGATAAGAATGCAAAGGAAGTTGCTCTGGATGGAGTAAGAACTGTTCAAGCTCATCTTTCAAATCTGGAAACAAAGGGGGTAAACCAACTGGCACCTGTGTGAAGAAGAAAAGAGAATTCAATTTATTTTAAATAGTGGTAATCGTTGACTCAGTTTGTGATCCTAAAACAAGATTCATAGACACGTAATGGATCAAATGAAAAACCTTACAGTGCTTTGCAAATTGAATCCATCTTTTACTCTCTTTATCAGATCAGTGTCACCTTGAATTCCATTCTCTATCACATCAACATCAATCTCAGGAGGCAGCTCACTCAAGTCTACAATATTTGAATCTACATGAATTTCTTGTCTTAAACCCACTTGCAGATTATAGCTTTTTTCGGTAATAGGTCAACTCACCACACTTCCAACTCGCTACAGTCACGTCGCTGCACAGTTGGTCAACTCACCGATAGAAAAGATGACTCGCCACACCTAACTGAACAAATTGACTCCATCAGCATGACAAACTGGAGTTTTTGGGCAGCATCCACAATACACCTTTTCAACTAAGGGCCTCGTTTTCAAAAAAAACTTAAAATTGTGTCACAGAAGCATTTCGACGTCAGATTCGAATTCAGCACATTTGTTTTAGTGTTGACGCAAATTTTACGCTTCTAGTCCTTACGATGTTCATTTTATAGCGATTAAAAATTTGAAAAGTTACTAAGGATTTGACCGTGAAAAATGACTGAGGGTGTAAAATTTTACCCCGAGCGATTTTTCGCGGTCAAATTCTTTATAGATTTTCAAACTTTTCGTCGCTATAAAATGAATATCGTAAGGACTAGAAGAGTTAAAATTTGCCCAAACACTAAAATGAAGGGGCTCAATCTGAATCTGGGGTCAAAATTGTCATACCAACAAATTTTGGTAAATTTTGAACACGAGGCTCTTGCTTGAAAAGGTGTGTATTCTTTGATAAATCTCGGAAAAGCCTTCTAGAAAAGTTTTACGAGATTTCCATGAAGAAAAACTTGCCCTGAAAGTTGACCAGAACACAGTCACAACTTGACCTGAAATGTGTGGTGACTTGGTCCTGTGAGGAGTTGACCAGAAACCTTTTTCTACACCAGATCTCAAGTGTGCCAGAGTCCCTTTCTATTGTTGTTCTTTTCTATTGTTAGCTTATTGTTCTATTGAAAAACTCAGGTGTGCAAGTACCCAGCTCTGCTGTGTTGGCCTTTAAAATTACTTAGGTTTCATAGAAAGTTTGCAATTAAAGAAAATCTATCTAACCACTGACATTGAAGTTTCACTTTGCTCTAAAAATATCATTATCCAAAAACTTGACAGTTACAGATTTTCAGCAGATTTTGTCCAAAATTGAAATAGGCTATTGAAATTCCGATTCAAATGAATTACTTTTCAAAAAGATAAGAGTTATTAAAGCTCAAGAAAAACAGCAGCTAGAAAATATAGAGAAATTTAAACTGATAATTACCTAAATGATAGCTTTTTAGTCTCTCCAAGTCGTCCGCCATTTCTCCAGCCTCATTTGAGTAATATTCATGGAATTTTTACGAAATGAAAACGAGGCTTGTTACAAAACTCAAATCGAAAGTCGAAAGTGCACGAAATGTAGCTAGATAGATGATTTTGTTCAGTTCACAGCTTTAATTAGCAAGTAAATGCAACAAAAATAAAGGTCATGAATGAAGCATCTATATTTAAACGATTAGCTACTCTTGGTTCAAATTTTCTGGCTTTTAGAGCCGGGATCAGATCGCTGAATCACGGTGTGAAATGTCGAAACGTGGCAGGCCTAGGCCATTCTCGGCCCAACAATCTTCGTTTCAGCAGTCGTCTTTTCCATTCTAAAGGAACTTCTACAAGCTCGAGCTTGAGAATGACGAGCTTCCTTTTATTTCTAGGAGTTGGAGGGACAACTGCATTTTATTTGTACAAACAGTATAATAGCAGTTCGTGGCATTCATTGCCTTTTTTGAATACAAATTCCACAGCTTGTTGCAAAGAGTCGTTTGAAACTGAAGATCAAACAGAAGAAATGGAGGTCGTGAGTTATGGAATGGAAAATGTTTTGGAGGAAAGAAGAAAAGACATTCAAGTGAAATTGTATCAATATCAAACATGCCCCTTTTGTTGTAAAGTCAGAGCATTTCTGGATTATTATGGAATTGAATATGAAAAAGTTGAAGTAAACCCATTGTTGAGAAAAGAAATAAAATTTTCAGGTTATCGAAAAGTTCCGATAGCAATGGTTGGTGATGTGCAGGTAAATGAAGGACAAAGTTATTACCAGCAGGGGTTGCTTAATCCTATACCTTTTGAGTATACAAAACTTTGTCTGTGCAGGGAATGAAGTTTCACTATCATAGCATTGCTATTGTCGAGTTTATGAGCGTTCAAAGTTCCAGATTCTTTAAGGGCTTTGACTGTGAAAAGTGACTGGGAGTGAAAATTTTCACCCTGACTTGTTGAGCCCCTATCAAATCATAAACTTTGAGCACTCATAAAATCAATAATAAAAGCACCAAGTTAATAAAACATTGCCCACAGATTATACTATCAGATAGGTGTAAAAAGCCCTATATCTCAAAGTTCTAAAAATTTCCATAATTGTGACCCATCCTCACATAGGTGGTTAGAAAGGAAACGTATAAGGGATTTCACATTTTCGTGGGCCGTAGCCCTGGACCTACTGATACAAGGGGTTAAAAGAATTTCAGATAACAACTTATCTTATACATAATAATGTTGACCTCTTAATGCTTAAAAACTTGTATTTCTTTCATAGCTGAATGATTCTTCATTAATCATCAGCATTCTGAGATCATATATGCTTGGAAAGGGATCACTGAATGATCTGCTTGTGTATTATCCAAAGATTGAAGTAGAAGGTGGAAAAAAGAAGAAGATTGAATATGCAAATCGTCATAATGTTATGTATATGGAAGCAATGCCTACCAAGGCAGAGCAGGAAGCTGTAAGGTAATAAAATATACTGCAATAAGAGTACACGCTTTTTTTTTTATAAGGAACCTACCACAAGGGCTAGTTCTTAAAGTTCCTTATTTTTGGGCCTCTTTTGAGGCAATTGTAGTTCCAAAAATTCTTTAATAGTTCCTTAATTTTAACTGCACATACAGTGGTCATAACAATAAGAGAGAGACACTTGCATGTGAGCAAAGCTCGAGACTACTCAAAGAAACATTGGATACATGCTTAACGTATAAGTTATGTGATTTTCGACTGCAAATGAATGGAACCGGCTTTCTAATTCTTGATTATTTGCAGTGATAAAAGTATTCAACATTGAAAAGTTCCTTAATGATTTTCTCTTTAGTAGTATAAGTTCTTTAAATTTTCGGGCCTTCTACATGTAGGTTCCTTATAAAGTGGTTCCTTATAAAAAAAAAGCGTGTAGTTCTTTAAAGCCCTGTTTACTTCAATCAACATGGGTTCATTTAGCTCTTTTTAAATGCGATCAACTTTCTATGGAACACTTGACTTTTATCGAACGGTTGCAGTATAAAACCATCCCCCAGCGTGCTTGAAGAAATCTTGTAACACAGTGGGGGAAGTAACTTAGTTCCGAATTTTCGATTCTGGTCTATAGCAACTCTAAACACAGAACTCTCATGAAAACATTAGAAATCTCAGAACTAGGGCTTTTGATTACTGTGTCGACGCTTTTCACCATGATTAAATAAGAGAACTACTTTTTTTTATCTTGTTTTCACTTACTGTTCAGTTGAAATATTGTTTCGTTCCTTTGGAAGACAGTCGCTGCTATACAACATTTCAGACTCTTTCTAACAAAATTTTTTGAAAAATTCGCAACAGTCTGCGATTGATTGGCGACAATGATGATGGATTGGCAATCCTGTTGCTCATATTGAAACGTTTCCTTCCCGGTGTTGCCCATATGACCATCAGCAGCCGGCTGATGTGATTAATCTTTGATATGCAAACATAAGTTTTTGCGGCAACGTCACATTCACGTTTTGTCCTTTTGTCCCCGATTCATGAGCAACAAGCCAATTAGCACGCTGTCCACGACGGTTACGATTATATGTCAACCAGGCTTTATTTCTCTTTTTATTTTTCAGAGAAGAAGCTAAATGGCGTAAATGGGTTGACCAAACATTTGTCCATACATTGTCACCAAACATCTACCGAACTTTAGCAGAGTCATTTCAAGCGTTTGAATACTTTTCCAAAGTGGGAAATTTCAGTTCTTTTGAAAGATTCATGGCAAAGAACTGTGGAGCGATATTCATGTTTGTTATTTCAAAGAACTTGAAAAAGAGGTAAGGTTTCTTTATTTGGTTTGCCTCGATTACTTGTTTCGTTTAAATCATCTGTTCCGAAATTATCGATAGTCGTTTCGTTCTTTAGATTCTTTGCACGTTTTTACAAGAAAATTTGCAACGAACCTATTTCTTAATTTTCCGATGATTTCGGTATTAGTTTTTGAGTAGTACAAAACTTCAAAATTGCGAAAAAGCGGAAAGATTTTCGGGCATACTTGAAAGTTTTTTTCGTCTGACGCTCCTCAGAGTATGAACGTCAGAAACAGACTGAAACAATGAACTAAGGCGGAATTTATACCCAGATGCGGCTCGAAATGCACCAATCGGAAAGAGATGCTGAATTGGCTCTGTGTTTTAAACACCAATCAGCTAGCCGGATACAGCGGGAAGATTTCGGGAAGAATTTTGTTATTCAGACTCTCTTAGGTTCTGGCCAAACAATCAAACATTGTTGGTCAAACTTTTATGTATTTGCTTTGCAAGCAATGTTTGACCGTTTGGCCACGTTGCAAAACATTGCTTGACAAGCTTGACGATTGTTTCAGTTATGTTTTTGAAGAACTTCAAAAACATTTTGTGCTTGTATCAAGCAAAAAATGCTTGACGAGCAGTGTTTTGTGATGTGGCCAAACGCCCAAACATTGTGTTTTACAAGCAAATCTCAAAAGTTTGACAAAGAATGCGTGATCATTTGGTCAGGGCATTAGGAAAAACTCAACTATTTTCGACCTGGTATTTCTTCTATATATTAAAAACTGAAAGAAAAAAAATAAATAAACGCCTGCGCTCTCTATTTTCTTTTCATCATCGAAACATCTTTCAACATGCTCCAAAGCTTTTTTCGTCTGACACACAGTTTTTCCTCGGTGAATAAACGTTAGAAACAGACTGAACAACTGTTTGAATTGTTCACATAGGTACAATCTAAAAGACAATGTGCGCCAAAGCTTTTACGATGAGGCAACCAAATGGATAAAGGCTGTTGGAAAGAAACGAAAATTCATGGGTGGAAATAAGCCCAACCTTGCAGATCTGGTAATTTTTAACGTTTCTAACAAATCATATAATTTGTCAGAAATCCTGTTTTCTTTTCACGATAGTTGTGATCGGTTTATGAATTCTTTTGATTGTCGGTGGGAGCAAGGGGCATTTCACTTTTCTACATAATATAGCGCAGTTTTTTTTATAAGCAACCGCTAATAAGCAACCAAGATGTAGAAAGCCAAAAACTTTAAGCAACGTATAGTACCCCAGGAAAAAACCTAAGCAACATTTTAATTTAAATAATTTTATATCACTGCAAGCAATCGAGGATTGAGCAACCTAGAAGCTATTTCCATTCATTTGCCATCAAAAACTCATTACATGAAGCATTTCATTGAGGGGTTTCCGTTTAACTTTCAATACAAAAAATATACAGTTAAAATTAAGCAACTACTAAGCAGCTTTTGCTACTAAAAGGTAGCCATAAAGGTCCAAAAATAAGCAACTTTTTGAACTAGACCCGAGCGTAGTTGCTTATAAAAAAAACTGCGTGTATTTTCCTTTATTTCTTGCAGTCCGTCTATGGAGTTCTAAGTGGAATCGAAGGCCTGGATGCATTTGACGATTTGATGAAAAACACAGATATAAGACCTTGGTATGAACGAGTAAAGAAAGCCGTAAAGTCACATCAAGGACAGAAAGAGTACCAAGAATTAATACAGAATTTGTCCACAAATTGAAACAATCTGCCATAAAGTCTATTTTGGTATTTTTATTATAGAGAACCTATCGTTTAAGCTATCAATCAATCAATCAACGCACCTCCAACTTTAGATTTGTGTTTTTACGAAGCATTGATAGATTAGTAGTGACGGCGAGCACTTCTGTGTGCATTTGGGTACAATATACCATCACTAACAGCCTACACAACATTCTTACCAAAAATGTTGTAATAGTTTCTTAGAAAAAACAACAAGTGCACGCATCAATGTGTTATGACACTTGGCAGTGACACGTGGTAGCAGAGGTGCAAAAATGTAGGTAAAACTTGGAAGTAACTGAATACGCTGCTGCAAAAACGATGCAGTGTGAAAGCAAAATTTCGCATCTTTTGTACACAGCAGTGTCCTTTGAACACTGCGATAGATTGATACGTAATAATAAGTTCATGTTTTATGGTACACATACAGTATGCAAACAGAAGTAAGCTCACCATTATTAATTGTGGAGAGGTTATTTTAAATGAAATTTAATTGAGAAAATGTAAGACTTTGTTTTTCGTGCGTTTTTTAGTTTTAGTGGTAGTTTTTTTTTCGTTTTCATAGGCTTTAGCTGTAGTGGGGTACACATCCTTTGAGACCTCTGGTTCCAGTGCGAGGAAAAACATTGCAGATAGCTGTTTTTGATAATTTTTCCAAAATGTCTTTTAGTAAAACTCTGTAGACCATTCAAAGTATGCAGAGGAGAGCAGGACACGAATGCATGGCATCGTTGCACGATAAAACAAAATAGTCTGAAAACAAGAAACTGGACAAGAAAAGATTATGACGTAATTTCAAGAATCATCAAATCGAGACTGGTTTTCAAGTGAGGCCTACACGCAAAGTGGTTCCACGTAATCAACAACAGGAAGACAGGCAATAATTTGCGGGAAAGTTTTGCTGAACTGCAGGAGAAGAAAGGCAGAGTTTGGAGCAGTTTTGGAAGAGCTTTGATTAACACGATGGTGCTGCTCACGATGATAGCAAGGACGGTCGATGGACTGCCGTTGGCTGCCTCGATTCCTTCAGATGAACAGGTGAGAGTGGTCAGACCCGTTGTGCATGCAATCTTCTAATCTTGTGGGTAGATATAGCATAAGCAAAACACAGTATTTCTACTGTAATGGCTATGCAGAGTTTAAAAGATCTAAGATCTAAGCCTAAGGGCTAAAGGCTTACAGCAAAGTAGTAATAGTCTCCCCAATTAGATTTGCATTAGTAGTGCTAAATGTTGAAGACACCTTAAAAAGTTATAATAAAAATAGAAATAATAATACGTAATAAAAATAATAATAATGATACCCCATAGTGTAATCATAATGAAAATGAAAATGATGCATGATGCTACCATGGCTTGGCTCAAACCCTGACCACACTGAGCTTCTGACACCAGGAGTCAGCTGGATTACTACACCACGAAGCCACGGCGTCTTCATACAAAATAGATCTTGCATGCGAGCTTGTGAGGTTTCATACAGAGGCTACAACGGTTAATATTTTTGGTATTGCTCAAAGGAAACAGTCATTATATGGTTTAATACCCTAATAATCATGGCATGGTCATGACCCCTGTGATTTGAACGAAATCCCTGTGAAACAATTACAATGAAGCCATTAGGTGCTGTGTTCTAACCTTGAAAATTTCGAACATTCCAGGTAATGAGCTGGCATTACTGGATATTAATGCCTCATCACCACATCACACTTGAACGTTTTCAGCCAATCACATTGCATAACAGAGTTTTGGCCCTGACCGTAGGGTCATTACAATCAAGAATGATACAAATAACTTAGAATACCAGCATAGCCTGTGATTTCACACCTTCTTTCATTTTTGTTTCAGTCTGGAAGGGATGTTCAAGAATATCAGTCACAAGCTAAAAAGCTATTTCGAAAGCTGACAGAAAGATCTCCTTCAAAATGCAGTATCGAAACTGGACCATATGTGTTTCAGTAAGTTTCTTCAATAGTTAAACTTTGACAATGCAGTCAGACTCGACGGAAACAACATCTGGGTATAAATTCTGCCTTGCAGGCAATTGTTTCAGACTGTTTCTGATGTTTGTACCCTGACGAGTGTCAGACAAAAAAGGTTTTTAATTATGCCCAACAATAGAGTAACCAAAAGTAATGATGTCACAAAAATCTATGTTTTCAGAATTTTGAGATTTGTTCTCCAGTTTCTGAAAGACATAAAAAATAATGCCTAAATATGCAAAATCAGTTAAATATATCAAACATTTGGCTGAGATATGGCAATCCGAAGAAATACATTTCAAAAGGAAATCACTATATTTTGCGCCTTGTTCAAAACATTATGAACAGAAGCAAAAATACAGTTATTTCCTATTGAAATGTATTTCTTCGGATGGCCATATCTCAGTCAATGTTTCACATTTTAAACTGATTTTTGCACCGATAAGCATTATTTTTTATGCTCTTTCATGAAATGACGAGCAAATTTCGAAATTCTAAAAATAGATTTTTGAAGACATCACACTTTGGTACTCTATGTTTCTGCTGTTTCTGCTCTGATATACTCTATACATGTATGCATACCTCTGTTACAGCTACTCGATTGATTCTGGAATATGCTACCTTGTTCTATGTGAAAAAGCCTTCTCAAAGCGACTTGCATTTAGCTACTTAGAAGATATTCAAGCAGAATTCAGCAGGGATTATGGTGGACAGGTAGCAACAGCAACCAGACCTTACTGTTTTATAGAATTTGGTGAGTTTTTAAGGTTGAATTTGATGCAGATTCATATACGGTATCAATAACAGTGTGTCAAAAAGTGTTGGCAGTTATTTGTTTCAATTTTATCCATCCAACACAACATGTACAGAAATGTATTTTGAAAGACTATCTTGTCTAAAATTTTTGATCGAAAACTCTGTTATTCTGTTTCCTTCTGTATCAGTCTTCTTGTCCGTTATCTGCAGATACCTATATCCAAAAAGCTCGGAAGAATTTTATGGATTCAAGAAATAGAAGAAATCTAGGAAGAATAAATGATGAGCTACAAGATGTTCAAAGAATTATGATGCAGAATATTGATGATGTATTGCAAAGAGGGGAACAACTTTCAGGTGAGATAAACTAAAATCTTTATTACGTTACGCTTGTATTCAATTTTTCTATGAATAGTTTCCAGCTTTGCTCCCATACAAGTGTCTCTTACAATAGTCATTGCACTAAATGTGCACCTAAAATTAAGGAACTTTTAATGAACATTTCGTTCTACAATCCAATCAAAAGATGTCCAGAAATAAGGAACTTTAGGAAGGGGTAATGCCCAAATTTTAGAAAAGGTAATGCCCAAAATGCTGTTAAAATGTCTTTTTTCTTGGTACTGACTCCTTTTCAAAATTTTGTCTATTTAAGACCTTGAGAAGGGTTCTTTATAAAATAAAAAGCTTGTACCAGAAATAAGAACAACAAACAATTTATTTGTGAATTTTGATTGCAAAAGAATGAAACCATGTTCCTAATTCTTGATTGTTGTGGTGATAAAAATGTTCACAA
Organism: Chrysaora quinquecirrha; assembly: GCA_014526335.1. Taxonomy (NCBI): domain Eukaryota; kingdom Metazoa; phylum Cnidaria; class Scyphozoa; order Semaeostomeae; family Pelagiidae; genus Chrysaora; species Chrysaora quinquecirrha. The sequence continues at coordinate 1,071,880 of JACTAT010000054.1, read as the reverse complement.
TTGAAAAGTTCTTTAGCGATTTTGTCTTTAGTAGTATAGGTCTTAAAATTTGGAAACTTCTTCATGTCGGTTCCTTAGTGGTTATGCAAAAAGTGTGTATCCTGGCTAAAAAACATGACCTAATTGTTATCTTTTAGTGCTGGGTGAGAAGGCTGGCGAGCTGAGGTACCAATCAGAGAAGTACAGAAAAGATGCCAAATACTTGAACTTAAGATCAGCATACGCAAAATATGCAGCAATTGGAATCCTTGTATTTTTATTAATCATCTATATCAGATATTGGTGGTTTTAGAATGTAGTTAGAATAAAGAAATATATTTGTTATAAATAATCAATTGAAGGGATCATTGAAAGAATGATGTTAAGGTTGTTAAAAATCAAGGGTTCCTTGACTAACTGCTAGCTTCATTCAAGTTTATTAAAAGTTTAGGGTCCTGGCCAAACGATCAAACATTGTTTGTCAAACATTTCAAATTTCACTTATCAAATAATGTTAGGCTGTTTGGCCATGTCGCCATACATTGCTTAGCAATGTTTTTCAAAAACCTCGAAAACATTTTCTGCAAGTAAGTGAATAATTTCTGAGTAGCAAAGAACTTCAAAATTGCGATAAACAGCGGAGCGTTTAAGTATGCCCGAAAATGCCCGGCTGTTTATCGCAATTTTAAAGCATTTCCTGTTTCTCAGAAGCAAAAATGTTTGAGGAGGAGCAATGTTTTGCAACGTGGCCAAACGATAAAACATTTTGCAAGACAAGAAAATTTCATTCACAAACATTGCTTGATCGTTTGGCCAGGACGTTACTTTTGGGCCACCACGCAAAATGTTGCTCTTCAATCATTTTTCGCTTGCCGCTGGCAAAAATGTTTTTTAGCTGTTTCAAAAACATTGTGCACACATTTTGCTTACTATTGCTTGTCACCCATCCGTCACGCAATGTTTTGCGATGCAGCCAAACGTTCAAACATTGTTTGATAAGCCAATTTCAAACTTTTACAAACCATTTTTGATAGCTTGCGTCCAGCCTCAAACTCCTCTCCTAAGAAGAGTACCTATCTTCTTGGAGACGCGAGTTTGAGGCTGCATGCAGGCTAATATTTGAACCTTTGGTCAGGACTTTTTTCTAAAAAAGTGAAATCAGCAACGCATAAAAGAAGGGTTAAGGATGCAACCTGAATTACGTATGAGAAGCGTTCTTATTTTTCGTGTTATTAAGAGGAGATTATTTTAGTCAAGCATCATCATTAAACAA
>JACTAT010000054.1:921028-1056116 GCA_014526335.1 Chrysaora quinquecirrha | reverse complement strand
TGCATTGACCAACATAACATGATCACTGTACGAGTTCTTTGCAAACTTTTGTCTTACTGCATCCGCTTCTTTTTGTTTATGCTGCATTGGAAAAATGTGACGTCAAAAAAAAAACTACCGAGTTAATGTTTCTAGATAAACCATTTTCAATTAAGCCCAGTATGCACCATGTTCTAAAACGTTTCTATAAGTTTCAGGGGGTATGTGTTTATTCAAGAGTGGATACTTGGTCAAAAAGTCGCGCCTATTTCTACACTCAGGGTAAGATGATTTACAAAGAGGCCTAAGAAGGTATCTTTCTGTGATGTGAGTAAAGGGTAGATCAATCGTACTTTGTTAGGATAGGAGAGCCCTGACATCTTTCTTCCTCCATCTACTTGCACTAGACCCTCCTTAATTCGATCTGGCTCTGTCAGCTTATCTACTAAAACCTATATATCCTTAATAAAATAAAATGTATTTTTCGAGTCTGTGCGCTCCTTTTGAGAGCGTGCGTATTCGAATTGATAGCTAAGATCAATGACAGAGCCGGCAGCGAAGATCTGGAAAATTCAAGAAAAATATTGGAATGTGGTCCTTCTACTAGAAAACGCCTCACTACTGACACTATTTACATCAAACCATTGCTATACAATTCTCTATAAAAATGCGGATATGTCTTACCAGCGGAATGATAAAGGGATCCTTGAATCCAAGACTTGAAGCAACAGTCAAAACAGGATCAAGACATGAAAAAATTGCGCCAAACAGAATCATTTTTCCAACTTTAGGATCCACTGGTAGCCTTGCAAGATGATAGCCAAGCGGAGTGAGATGCTCATTTGAATCCAAAGCATTCTAGAAGAACAGGAAAATACTGTATTTCAATATGAACTTTCAGAATTGCAGGGAAAAGCACAGTTTCTTAGGCACTGGCCAAACGATCAAACATTGTTGGTCAAGCATTTCAAATTTGATTTACAACAAATCTTTGACCGTTGGGCCACGTCCAAAAACATGCTGCCCAACAACGATATTATTGCTAATGTACAAGCACCAATGCCTTGTTGCTAAGAAATGTTGCTAGATGGTGAAATGTTGCAAGTTGTTACAGTTTGTCAAAGATAAAAGAAATGTTGAACAAACAATCTTGGAAATGCGGTGAAACGATCAAACATTGCTTGCCAAGCAAAAATATGAAAAAAATGTGGCGTGGTGTTTTTGAAAAAGTTCAAAACATTTTTTGCTTGACGCATGCAAAAAATGTTGAACGAGCAATGTTTTTGGACGTGGCCAACCAGTGAAACATGTAGCTTGACAAGCAAATTTCAAATGTTGGACCAACGATGTTTGATCTTTTGGCAAAGGCCTTAGCTTCGTCAATCCAGGTGGCATGATTTATAGTTTTTGAAAAATACAGCATACAATTTAAGAAACGCTTTTTTTCTAAACTGCAAATTCTTATTTCTTAAAAAATTTTATGGGTAACATAAAACACAAAGAATAAAATTACTTACCAGTTCCGTCAGCGATCTGATTGCATTTTCCAATGATGAAGGTGAGGGGGTTGCAGGGCTTTGGACAAGAAGGGCTCGATCCTGCCCAGCTTTAAAATCTGAAATAAACAAACAAAGCAAGGTTAAGAAGGTTATCAAGATAAATTTAATAAAAGAATTTATCAAGAAGAAACAGAATAAATCAACAGCAATCGCTTGTTGTATTTCAAAATCTTTTCTCTGCCTCTGTTTCGCAAATAAGTAAGGAAAAAGGTCCACTATAGACAAGATTATTAATGCAGGAACCAAAGAAATTCAAAGCTTCTGAAGTTGATACTCTTTTGGTTCTTGCGTTTCATTGTATATTAATGCCTCAATCTTTCACGAAAGATCTTCTCTTTTATCATGCTTTTATCTTAAGGATATGTCATTTATTTCGACAAATTTCAGGTTTCATAAGGATCAAGGGCGTTACCGCATTAGACATGATAGTCACCACTTATCATGACAAGCCTTTGATATTCAGTAGGGCAACGTTTAGAGGAGATCCATTTCTCGAGACCGTTGTCAGAATATGCTACTGCAAATACTTTGTTATTCTACTTTCTGCATGTCTATTTTGGTGAATTCTTCCACTTCATCAACATTCGCTTATGTCTCACGCAATTTTGATCAAGACATTTTGTAAATTTGACAGAATCATACCTTTATCTGCAAGCAAAGCTCCTCAAGAGGTGTACGAAGGATTTCTGGGTCTTGATAATCTGCTAATGATTCGGCTTGATACTTGTTGAAGAGATGAAAACAGTGGCCTGGTTGCACCCTGTGTTTAAAGGAATATTCATACATTAAATACAGCTCAAAGATGCTATTACATTATTACAGCTAACCTAAATTTCAAAAATCAAAATAAAGATCCTTTGAAGAAATTTTCAAGATAATTTTTGTTCAGCAGAAATATGTGAGGTTTTTTCTAAACCGTGAAATTAGAACCAAGCAAAGCACCCAAATTCCATAAGTACAACATTTATAAACTTAAGATTTTTTCTAGCATAAAACGATGATGATGGAAAAATTGACAACAAAAACCGTGCAGGCACACTGGTTAGTATCTTCCACAAGGAGGGGGGGCTGTTCTTCTCTTCTTTTCTATCTAATTTCTGCAAACTTTCATTAACAAAAATCTCTAAATCAATCATTAAGTGGCCCTTTGATAATGCCTGAACTTGATTTCACTTCAAATACCTAAATGATTACCGAGATTTAAAGAAACATCAACCGAACCTTCCCTCCGGTTCCGTGCAAATTGAAAAGAACACGAATCCTAGAACCTACCTTCCGGCTCTTCCTTTCCGTTGCCTTGATGATGCTTTACTGATCCACACAGGTTGTAGGCAGGAGATGTTCAATTCTGTATCATACGTCTACGGCAAAATAAACAAAAGTAAAACAAACAGGCAAGCTTGACGAGATCCTACATACTGCTTTGTACATTGGACCTTTAAGCAATACAAACTTCTAAAAGATTATTGAAACTATAAAGATATAACATTAAAAGACATTTAGGGAGTAAGAAGTAAAAAAATGACAGTAAGGAGGCATCGCCATTAAAACAAGTATCATTGGATAGAAGAGTAGCTAATCTATGTTTTTGCATCATGTTTCTTACCGATTTTCGCATTGTAAGAACTACTAACTTTCACCCGGCAGCTTTATTGTGACTGATGCTTAATATACCACGGTAAGTCTAAGTTCTCGTCATAGTCGATGCAAAGCAAACCACAGAACGAACTGTCTACAACACCCGGTTCTTGCACAGCAACTACAAATTGTAAGCGTTTTCATCTAGGCCCAATTTTGCGGAAAGGTATTCCAAACCTCCGTTTTTTGTGGAGTTGAACGAACAGTTCAACAAAAACTTCTTGGCCTGTTGGCTCTGTTGTACACGAATCCTAGAAATCCCTAGTCCATTGACCACTAGTAAACAGCGTGTTTTTCACATGTCTGATTATTCTATATCATCTAGAGGAGAACTATAATACACTAAATGTTTATACTCCATACCTTTTCTTTTGTCTTTCCAGAATCAATCACGAAAACTACATCATCTATTGTTATGCTGAGAATCAGAACAGAAATAAAAAGAAGAGACACATTGTATCAAAGCAGCAAAATCTCATATGAAGTAAAGATCATCATTTAGCAACACAGACTTGGGTTTACAGACAGCATTATGTCAGACACTGTATGACTAATTATTTGTCTTGTTCCTTCATATTGATATTTGAATGAACCGAACGCAATGGGTAGCGACCTGATGGGTGCACAAAAAAGTAGGGTTGCTGGTTTGAAAAAAGTTGCCAAAAGAAAAATAGACACCTCAGTCACAAAATTAGAGAATTTAGTTTCAGCAAAACCACCGATACACAATTCAAACAGCATTAGAAGCAAATGCCGAATTAACAGTGTATTTACCTTGTCTCTGCAATGTTTGTCGCAATTATTATCTTTCTCGTTCCAGGAGGAGGTCGCTCAAAGACCTAAAGGAAAGACAAAGATTTCCTTACGCTGTTAATCAACTGAAATGTTGGGAGTTTTGAGCGATTCACACAGTTAGAGCTGATCTGAATTTAGTTTTAGTTAGATTCAAAGCAAATGTATCATAAGTTTAAAGATAGTAAAATTAACCTTAGTGCCAAAAATAACCCGATTCGCGCCTTAGAATGGCCAAGTGTTGAGCGAGTCGGACTCGCCATATGATCGCTGGTATGATTCCCAACAATGTCAAACTTGCCACGGTCAGTGAGGAGAGTCTTCAGCTTTCTGTAACTCCAGGCAAAAGGCAAAGGAATCACGAGGTGTGGTCATATCGAGAGGAAGGACCAGGGTCGCACTGCTTAGATTAGCCCTCGGCTATTCAGTGGTCCCCTCGTACAACTAAGCAAAGAAATCCATACATTGCGAAAACAGCAAGTCTATGCGCCTAACTAAATAACTATTAGCAGTTCATAGGGCTATTCTTAATGCATGGTCTGGTCTCTCCGTCTATTCACTTTAATAAATCTGACATTGCCACCTATTCTCATATTTTTACCTATTTTGACACCTAAAACCTTACCCCAAGTTAGGAAATTAACAACTCTTAAGCTTTAACGTGCCATTGCAATGTGCAGCAAAGGAAATGGTACATATAGAATAGTTGTGACACGCAATAGGAGGCAAGAGAAAGGTACATACCTGTTGCTGAAATGTTGTTGGCATCAGTGAGTGCAGTGGTATTATGATAAAATTTGCTAGAAGCACAAGTAATAACTGTTACCTTTCCTATTAAAATGCATTAAGGTGAATACTGTTTAGATGTTAGCCACGCAGGTTTTATTTGGCTACATTTGAACATTAGCAATAAAAGATATTCATGATGCGAATGGCACATTAACGGTGTTTGTGTTGAGATAAATCCTGAAAACCTTAGACAAGAAATCACGACACGTCAATTCCAGTCTTTCACACCAAATGCAAAAGAAAGAAAAAAGAAACTGGCCAGAAATTTCCAGAATGGTCTATTATGACATCACAGAACGGGCCAATACCGTACCTTCAAAGTCATGTCCAGGAAAATAAGGTAGCTTTCCTGAGAGATAAGCACAATGGCTGCCAAAAACGTGAGAACGCCCTAGCAAAAATGTGCGTCATAATGCATAATTCCCTTTCCTCCTCCCTCCTCACCCAAAAAACATACTGAGCTTTCTTAGAGTTTGCATGATTTCTAGAGCATCTGTCTTCTGTACCAACATTGTGTGGGAGAGGATGGAGTTCTGAGCCTTGGAAAAGCTACATCTTCTTTAAATAGTAGTAGATCAATAAAAACTCACTTCAGTCAGGGGCGTTCCAACTACTTTTGATAGCCATTGTACATTGTAAAAGATTTGAAATTATTCTCCACTTGAAGTTATATTCCTACTTATGCCTGCAGCCAAGAAATCAACAGTATGAATCGGTCACACAAACATTTTAAGGTATGCACTGTGTTACTCACAAGAGCCAAAGACAGGATTGGATTTCAGCATATCATGTAGTTTTGATATATCATCCCAGCCAGGTAAAAACACCAGAATGGCTCCATCCTATGAAAGAAAGTTTAAAACCTAAAATTTGTGATTATACCAAATAAAACAAAAGGTAGCAGAGATTTATCGATTACAAACTTACTAAAATCTCGAAGTACTTAGCTAACAAATGCAGTTCAAGCTCGGATATTGCTGAAGGTTTGAATAAATTTCTTCTTTGACTCCTTCTACCTACGACCTTAGGCAATGGCACCAAAGCTCTACCAACTGGGCAACAAAGCCAAAGGGTCTCCACGAGCAGTTATTTATACCATTCAAACCTCACATAATCAATGAAGTCCTTTCTCCTACAGGGAAGAACCAACTTCGTTCCCAGGCCGCGAAATATCAACTGTCAACCGATAAATGAGTATCGGTAATAAGGTAAAATGTTTTTGAGTATTTATTATTTTTGATATCAATATGTAATGAAAATATTATAGTAGATTTACTATAATTCTTATTTTTTCGCTGAAGGGTTTTTATCGTGTAAAAATAATAATGATGATGATGATGATTTGGGCCCTGGTACCAGTAACGAAATTTGCCAACATATTGGCAACTTTTGCCTAGGTATCGAAACGAGTTTGTGATTAGCCTGGCTTAGTGTTTAATATTTATATCATCATTACATTATAAAGGAAATATACTTTAATGATGCAAAATTATACTGTTTTGTACCTCCATGCATGTACAAATATGACGTATCAGACTTTCAATCAGCCTCATATCAATATTTTCTTGATTTTCATTTGCAATGGTCACGGCTTCTATTGTCTGCATCGAATAACGCATACTACAAAATAACATTGTATATTCATCAAAGGCATGACTTTGTTTAATGTGCAAGTCTTTAAATCAATTAGGGGTGCTGTCCTGTAAAGTTAACAAAGGGGCTTTGTTGTGAGAAGCGCCAAGTTTATCTTAAGAAAGGGTCTTGCCCTTCTAAAAAAGCTTAACAAAGAAACAAAAATATGCATGAAAAAAGGAAAACCTCACTGCAAACTAGAAAGCTTTAGCTATACCTTTTCGATAAATCATGCAGATATTCAGCAAATTTTCTTTTCTCTTCTTTTTTTCTCTCTTCTTCCTCACGAAATCTCCTTGTATACTTGACCCACTTTGGTTTGCCCGATCTCCTGAATGCTGAATTGTTTTCTGATGGCTTGTATCTGAAAACAAATAAACAGAAAATACAAGATCATAGTTTAGTGGTCTGACAATAAAAAGGCAGATGCAAATACCAATAAAACTAAAAGGCATGCTGAAGAAGGCTCAGCATAGCCGAAACACAAAAAAGTAAAACGGGAAGAGAGCCTTGGGCTGCATGACTGGGTGAAAGGTGAAGGTGAAATGGTGTTTTAGCGCCAGTTGCTAGGATCTCAATAGTAGATTAACTAATCGAGACATCGACCCTGGCTGTGACGCTACCGTGGTTGGCTCGAACCCTGACCACACTGAGCTCCTGACACCACGAGTCAGCTGAATTACAGCACGACGCCACAGCACCTTCATGGGAGATTTACTCGGTGATTTTATTGAACTCTGTAGCTTAGTGGAAACGTCGTTGACTCTCTTGTCATGCAGTTCACGAAAAGAAAGTTAAACAGAAAATTAAGCAGCAGTGCGACCACATGAACAGATTCAAATTGGGTAAGTAAATATGTCAATCCTTGTAGTGGTACACATTTTCGTACCCCACTCAGATCGCTTAGATAGGTCAATGTCAGATAAGCTAAAGCTAATTTCTGTTAACAATGAATCTATACGCTACCTTAACTTCTCAAAAATATCTTCCAAGTAATATTCTTCGACTGGGTAAGTGAATCCAGGAATATTTATTTTTGGACAGCAATCTAAAAGAAAAAGCACGACTTTTAAATAAAAACTTAAAGGCTGGTACGATATTGAACACTAAACTTGTTACAACAGTCCCTGTTTCCTCTCATTGAGTATAAACCAACAACAAAGTACTTCGCTACAACTGAGATTGAATTGTCTCACTACACTACCACAAAAACAAGTTAAGGTGGTGGCAGCGATAGATTGGCCTCAAGTGATAAGTCTTACTGTATGATTGAGTATAAAGCAATTATAAGATTATCATTTCAACATAAGGCCAGTTTTATTTACAAATTATAGAATAATTTAGCAGAAGATTTTCGTAAACAAAGTTTACATTATCAGTGTGTAAGAATCACTATTTTAATTTCTTACGCACTGATGATGTAAACTTTCTTTACGAAAAGCTTCTACTAAATTATTTTATAACTTGTACAAACAAATACATAAAACTGTGCCTTATGCTAAATGAAAAAAGTTCTAACTATATGCTTCTTAAACATTGTAGATGTTGACTAAAGACAGTTTCTCAAAAGTTTCTGAAAATATCCAAACGGTTACAATTGTACAAGCTAATACTGTAGCAAGCTAAAACGATGATGTTAAATCAAGTTCACTTACAAAAATATTGGGAAAACATTTCAGAGTTTAAAGTTGCACTCATAAGAATAAGCTTCATATCAGGCCTATGGAAAAAATAACATTTTCATTAAAACGTTGCAGTGCAGTGTATAGTAAAAATATTGTATAGATTTGGAGTGGAAAAAGTTAATTAACCTACCGTAACGGTAAAAGATCTTTGACAATGATGAGTAAGAAATCAGAGAATAAGTCCCTTTCGTGTATTTCATCCAGAATAATATGACTGACGTCTTGCAGTAGGCTGAAAAACATTGGGATTTTTTGAGCATTAACACTTATAATGGTTCAGCCTAAATGGATGAATTTCGTGGTTCAAGCTAGGGTTAGGGTTCTAAAAGATAATCTTAGCAATTTTCAAAAAAGGGTTATGGCCCCAGTTACACTATGCCGGCATGTCTCGTCGCACCATGAATTTTGTATCGGATAGGGCTTTCAGTTACGCTATGACGACTCAGTCCGGTACATGACCTTCTTGAAAATCATGGCACTCTAGAGGGTATATGAAAATCAAGACGCGACGCGGCGGCACAGTTTTATCAGACCAATCCGATACATGACGCTCCGAAACTTTGTTTTTCTTTTGCTTCACAAAACAAATGCGAAGCAAACCTGCGAAGGAGCTGCCGTTGCGTCTCAGTGTAATTGCAAAGATCGCCACAGAAATCATGGCGCTGCGCTAGTGTAACTGCTTGGCACAATCTTATGACGGCACGAAAATCAAAACGCAACGATTGATTGCGGACATAGTGTAACTGGGGCCTAAGTACCAATAAGAAAGACAAATTTTAACGACGTTTCGGGCATGACTCTTTATCAAGTGATGGATAAGGATTACAGTATAACGGATGAGGTGATAAAATGGATATTGGTAAATAATGTTCTAATTTAGGGTCAAATATTTAAAAAGTTCTATGTTCAAACCACGGAGGTGTGCCACTGTCTGGTGGGAGCGTGGGTGTTATAACTATACTTGTCACAAATACTAGTCTAACTGTACGACTTTAGAACTTACGGATCAGAGATCAATCTTCGTAACAGAATTCCAGTTGTACAATAAAGAATAGAACCTTGTGATCGAGGCAGCTGACTACAAAATAAGCAAAGAGATGCTATTGTTATTCAATGTTTTTGCGTTGTTTCTAAAAGTTTTTACATCTTATTGAGTTCTTTCAAAAGAAGGATAAATGTTGCAGAAAACAGGCAATTTTGCAACAATATTTACTTACGTTATAAATTAAAAAATATCTAGCTATAATGTAAGGATGCCCAGGGAGGCATTCTCATGTTACACGTACGTGTGTAACAATGTAAAGGGTAAATTTTCAAAACGGCAGTGATTCATTAGAGTCAAATTGTGAACATATGAGCGGTAATTAGGACTGAAGCATAAAGAAGAACGTTGGCAAGGTCGGTTACATAGGAAGACAATGTACAAAGGCAAAGAATGCAGATTCCAAACCCACCGTGATCATGTTACAAATTCATGTTTACAATAAAATACAAATGAACTTCTCGTTACTTCGCAGATACACATCGGCAAGTTCGGATCGTGAATTTAAACTTGATTCCATTGAGTGGATGTGAATTTGATATCTGGTAATAATTACTCAAAGGGTGTTTGCCACCCACAAAAGTTCGTATTTTTTCCTACACCATAGAAGTCGGGTTTAAGAATATTAGGAAGGTCTCCTTATATTAGCCTATTACTGTAACATTTGTCTTCTAAATGGTGACACAGTTTTTAACTTTGATATCCACATTAACTGATCAAACTTACTTCTCCAGTCTAATTTGAAAACCAACACTGTCTCCTCCGCATTTCTGGTCTCTCTCTGCAGCAACTCTTTGTGCAACCTAAAGAGAAGGATAACGTGAAAATCTATTTCTCTGAAATTTATTTTTGCGACAAACATTAACATTTTGTCACGCTAGTATGGAACGTGTCCGTATATTAAAAAGTTTAATTGAATTACAAGTTTTAATGTCAGATCAAAAGCTAGCACCATTGGTCAAGTTGATCAATTTGACATTAACTCCTGCGTAATTAAGCATTCGTGTAAGAGCGATACTATTTCAGTATTTTGAGCAATTCTCAGTACGACGTTGCATTAAAAATCATGGTCTAATTCAGATAGCTTGTGGTGTCAGGAGTTCACAGTGAGACTCGGGTTCGAGCCCCAACCACCATAGCGCCACAGGCAGGATTAAGGTCTTGTTAGTTCATCAACTAAGACCCTAGCGACGAATGGTGCTATATATACTTTTTCACCATCTTCACCTATAGTACCAATGTTGAATTACGTAATACTGAGTTTCTTTAAGCTTTTAAGTTATTAAGTTTCTTCCACATCATAACTTACTGATATGGCACTGATTCTCCTTGGTTGTGTGCAAATGATGTGACACGTTGACCCAATACCATTATCGATAGCGTCATCCAATATGAACTGCGCGACCTAAAGAAAGGTTTATGGAGAGCATTGTCATAAGCACTTCGAAAATTACAATAACATTTTCGGAGTAACAGCGATGTATAGTTAGAACTTGTGCACCATAGACCTTTATCCACACATACAGCCACAGCTCAATCAATTCCGCTTCATCAAATTATGTAAAATACTTTGGAAAGTCAACGCATCACCATAAAACTCACTAGCCAGAATTCTTAAATAAGACCAGCGGCAACAGGTCTTTAATGATATGTTGCCTGACGGAAAACGCTGCCTATGTTGATATGTTAGCCTCAAATGTAAAACAACGATGATGACACACCGATGAGATGGATGAGGACGATGATGATGGTGACGATTATGATGAGGATTTAGATGGCAATAAGGCGATAATGATCACGATGATGAAAATGATGTCGAAGATTATACACATGACAATGGTGATTAATTAATAGTGATGAAGACGCGCTATGAAGATAAAGACTACTAATAATTACGAAGAAGATAATCATTATAATGACTACAATAATGATCACAATGACAAAAGCCATGATAGCATTAATAACGATGATTTTAAAAAAAGAGGATAGTGTTCATTTTCTTCTTTTCATTCAGTTCACTTTCAGGTACTTGCTCACTTATAGTCCTCCTCACAAATGAAATAAGGTTTCAAAGCTAGAAAAAACATCAAACCTGGGTAGTTTTTCCACAACCAGTTTCTCCACTGATCACCAAAACCTGATTATTCTTTATAGCAGCAACAAGTTCCTGAAAAGCCAAACAAAATGACAGGATGTTAGATTAAGACTGAATACATTATACAAGCTAACTGAAACGGTTTAATCAGAATTAAAAACCCTTTAGCAAAAAATGCCCTGTGTTACTTACATCTTTCAACTCAAAAGATGGGAGGCACTTTCTAAACTCCTGAAAATGAATGAAACTGAATTTAAAACTGAATCAGAAATATCGTAGATTCTCGAATAAGCCCCTGGGGGCTTGTTTGCAAAAAAAATTTTGATGTGGGTTAATTCAAGGGGGGGCTGATTCTAGAGGAGGGCTTATTTTAAAGTTCAATAGTTTCAGTGGGTTTTCAACAGAATAGTAGAAAAATAAAAAAGATAACGTATCTGTATTCTATAATCAAAATCAGCTGATTGCCAACAGCCAATGACTGATTATTGGTTGAATTGATAGCATAACCTGTAAGTACTAGCTTTTGTAGTGTTTTCATTAGTTAAAGATGCATTTTAGGCAAAAAGTGAAATATTGCAGATTACTCACCAGCATTTTGTTGTATTTGTCACTAGATTCTCTCTTTTCTTGAAGCTCATTCTTCAGTTTATTATTCAAGTCTTCATTATTCCTCAAGTTACAGGATGTTGGCATCAGCTTTTCCCTGGCTACTGGCTCATCAAGAATATGACTAACAGATGGCTGCTCAAAACAGACTTCTTCTGAATCTGCTTCTTGATCTTGAAGCATTTCCATTGATTGGTTGCTTCCAGAGTCCATGTCAAGAATTGAGCTTACCCTCCTTTCATGGTGATCATGAAAATGGATTACAGGTCTCTAGGGAAGAAATGGCAATATTATTTTCTCCTGTTAATCATATTTAAAGCCAGACTAAGTTTAGAAGATACATTTATCACTAGGAAGTAGGATAGCTTAGGATAGCTATTCTATTGGCTTGGGATAGCTTTTCAAACAAGCATATACAGTAGACCCTCAATTATCCAAATAGGTTGAACTCAATTTTACGGAGGGTCATTGGGATAAGCCAAAATTTGGATAATGGAGAACAACAATTCAACTTGCTCACCTTGCTTTCAAGTTTATTGTTACCGCCTATAGGTACTTAAGGATTGCTCAAAGGGATTGCAGACGGCATTGGTAGAAATTTTTCAATGCGAAATAGCTACATTACATACAACAGAAAAAATGCTCTTGTTTTGAGAAAGTTAAAAACTGGTAAAAACAAAAGATAAACTGATTTAATATAGCTAATGGTTAAATAACACAGTAATCATATAGGACAAAGATTGGAAGTAGTGAGGCTTAAATTTGGTTAATCTAAAGAAGGGTTAAGAAATTTTTAATTTCGGAAAATTTAGGTTCGGATAATTAATTACTGGATCTTTTTTAACCTACCTCTCTCAGCTCTTTTTCTTTTTTCTTTGCTCTACCTCTTGCAGCATACCATAAGCCAAGCTCCTTCCCAGTCAATCCAGAGGGATGACCCCCTCTACCTCTTCCTCTGCCACCTCTTCCTCTTCTACCCCCATGGTCTTCGGGACTTCCTTTGATTCCTAAATTGACAGGCTAAAATCTTCAAAACAGACAATTGAATCTTAACTGAGTACTACTGTCCAGTCTGCAGAGTATGCCTTCAGTCTGCCAGGTCTGCATTGCTTCCCGGTGCCCCTCGCTGCCTGCATGCATTACAGTTCTGGACTATAGGGAACCCTGGCTGGAAAACCGTGGAAAACATGCTCACACCACACTCGCAACTACGCTCGTACCTCTCTTATTGTTTAACCTATTGTTATGTTGATTAATCTATTGTTTTCTCAATGTGCTTGCAATTATGCAAGGGCCAAACCGTGCATCATGTTTTCCAGTCTGGGGGGACAACAAAGAGCCAGGGAAGTTTTCAAGACTTCTTTTGTGTGTTTGCTGAGTTACGGTTCCTTTGAAATAAAGAAAAATAAAGTTGTGCCAATAATACACCGCCTATATATCTTATAATATACAATAATATATCTTACCTCCTCTATGCATTTCTTTCTCTCAGGCTCCGCTAGCTAGGCCATATTCTTGTCAAAAAAAAATGGCCGACTGACTGAAATGAATCAATGAGGAACTGTGCAACAACTGCAACAAAAAATTATTCACAGCCTCGTTTTTGTGTTCCCGCCATCCGATCTCTGAAAAAGCGAATCACAAGGCTATATACCCTGCGAGTGCACTCCCAAAACTACCAATCAGTGACAAGGGATGTGAAACTGTTTGGGTCAGGTTTCAAAACGGCGATTGTTTATTACAACACATAACACGAATGCAGGGGACTCCCAAATTGCCAAAGGGAGTACGAAATCACGCAATTTTTCGATGATTCACGCAGTCAATCACGCAAGAGACTTCATATTCAGGTGCGCACAACTTCAGGCGTTTCTCCCCGAAATTTTGAGCAGGAACTGTATAGTTATAGCAGGAACTGTAACTGTACTTCATACTGTTCATACTGCTTAACTTCATATATGTATCTAAAGGATTGGCTTATTCTGTCCGCGATAAGTTTTTTCGCGACATGATTTTGAGGAAGTTCATTAATTTACTACTACGCGAATGAAAGAAATATAGTTATATGACAATGCTCGGTGGAAAATGGCCTTTCTCCATGTAAGTAACCCTCAAATATGTCACCATACAGTAAATCACAAGATCACGAGCCATTCCAAACCAAGGCATTTCACGCATCACACGTCAGTTAAGATTCACGCATTCGCGCGCAAAAATCTCGTTATCATATCTGCCTATCAATCAATGTAGTTTATTTGAGTAGTCGTCGTTCATATTTAGCCTTAGTTCTTTTCGTTCTAAGTCAATCCACAAATTCACAAACGATCAAAAGTGTATGAGACAGTAAGAAAGAGAAAGAAAAGTTTTCTGATGTAACAATATCAATTTTATCTAGCTACTTTCTGCAGAACAATTATAGATAAATAAAAACGAATGTTAAATGTCTATTTGAAGAAAGCTTTTCAAGATGTTTCCATCGCCTCCACAGTGGGCCTGACAGTTGTACTTGTAACATCTACTTTGAAGGGTCTTACTTTCGTTGTCAATGTAGCTAGAAAAGCAAAAAGGAATTCAGATGAAGAAACGTTTCGAAGAAATCATTAATTTTGAAGAAATCATTAATTTCAAATGAAGAAATCATTAATTTTGATATGACAAAATTATCCAACTATTGTTTACCTTTTCATTTTCCGAGTGTTTCTGGTGACCCCCCAAAGTGTACTATTAAAACTTATGTTTTTGCGGGTCTTTTAATTCGAAAATTCAACTTAACCCTACAATACAGATTGGAGGCAACCCCCATCATAAAATGTTTGTTCCTGCTTAAAGATAATAAAATTTGACAGGATTATAAAACAATGGCTATGTTCTGCATTTTATGACACAAGCTGTTTGCATGAGAACGTTCTGATGACGTAAGCAATTGTTGACTTCATGTTAAAAAGTGGCAAAAAATCACTAAATTTTAGGTGATAACGCCTTCTAAAATTTATGCCGTTTATATATTGCATGCAACAGAGTAAACAGACAATGTACCTATATCCAGGGATCATTATCAAAGAAATTTTCAAGGTACACAGAATAAAAATTTAAGTTGTTCAGAGGTTGTTTTACCTGCGAGAACACTGCCCTCCCCATACCGGGTTCACGAATCCTATCTTTACAAATTTTCTGATGGAGCTAGGAAATACCTGTAGTTCCACGTTTGTATCGATACGATGCTTGACGTACTCCCTTTTGGTTAGCTTCATCATATGGCCTCAGATATTTTGTTCCTTCCTTTGTTATAATGCATAAATCCACGTTGCTTCCAGAACCCTGTCAGATAAATGATCATATCAAACAAAAATATCGAGTAGCTATAAGGTATATGATCTAACCAGCCAGATTCAAGACCATTTCAGTACCATTCTGCTCTACAAAGGCCCTGGTACCAATTGCAAATAGAAGGTAAGTTGTTGTGTTGAAAATGCGGAAATGCGCAATCAGAAACGAAAGACTCTAAAGGCCTGGCTAAACTAGGAGACATGTTACGTGCGACATTGATGTCCCCTCGATGTCTCCCAGTTTAGCCACCTCTGAAAGTTTGTAGGGCGCGACAAAGTTTGTAGCAAGAAACACAAAAATGTTTCTGGGGGACAACAGAAACATTTCTTGTCTCCCCGACATGCAAATGACTCGAGGGGCATGTTGCTGGCTTGTCACTCGCATGTTTAGCCACCCTGGGAGACACCGAATACAGCGTTGAACGTGACAAGTCTCCTAGTTTAGCCATACCTTAAGACACAGGAAATTGTATACTCTTTAAATGTTCCATGTTTCAGTTGAAAACTAATAAAAAATTTTTAATTAGGACTAATGTAATGACATACCAGATCATTAAATATCCCAGCTCTGATTGCATCTTGGACAAGACGCATTGCATCCTCAAGCTGCAAAAGAAAGCAATACATAAAAAAAATTAACTTTGAATAATTACTATTTCACTTCAGCTTTGTGCATTTCAATACATTTCTGTGCACTGCTGTTTTATTTAAACAAAGTTTTCAGGATAACGAGATAAGGTTATCATGCAAAAAAATTAGGCAGAATTTACGAGTGCAAACCCAGCTTCGATTTCCTGATTAATGCATCTCCATCCGGAACTGGTTACATAGAACGTATTCTTGTCCGCTGTTTAAGTTAAAATACTTTCGAAAGTTTGTTTGTAGATTATTGAGCATAGTCAACAAAAAAGGCAGGCAACTTTCACAGGTCCGTCGCCTCTTTCTTCACGCCTTAGCTATAATTAATGCGATATTCCTGATGGTCTAAATACTCCACAGAATGTTCTAGACAACAAAATTCATCAACGAAAAGCCAAATGCATAAATAATCTTGATAAAGGTACCAACGCTTATTAACTATAAACAGTTAACTACTAAAGACCTTCAAATTATGTCTTGTTCTCATGGGTATTCATGGAAAAACGTGTTGAAGATAATTAGCGACCCCCTACGACCACCGCCCATGCCACTGCATTCATATACTACTTGTCCACAATGATCTGTGATCTTGTGTCTCGTGTTGTCAAACATGATCGTCGGTGGTCGCCGATGATGGCCTCATTGAATCCTACAGGCAACCTTGGTAATGTATATTAGCTATTTGGTTAAACTGAGAATGTATTTAAGATATTGCTGAAAGAGTATCGTGCATTAAGATTGATTAAAAACAAGGCCTGGAACGTTGACGTTCTGCAATACAGGAAAACCTGGTTTAAATAACTCAAACGCAAAAGAAGCCTATATTATGAGTCGGTGAAGTTACTAGTTACCTCCATGTCAGGCTTAAATCTGCTTTCAAATACAGACATTGCAGCAAGTGAACCAGACCCTAAACAAGGAGATAACATATACATTACATGAAGTACATGAACAGTAAGGTCCCGATCAAACGATTAAACATTATTAGTCAAACATATGAAAGTTGCTCTTCAAACATGATGCATTATCTTAAGGCAACGTAGCAAAATATTGCTTGCCAAACACTTTATTCATGTGTCATGTGTAACTTTATTGTGTGTTCCATGGATATATATTAATGAAATCTGCTTGAAATTTTTTTTGGCTTTATAACGCTTTACGTCTAATAAGCAACTGAAACTGGTCAGAAGCATTGATTTATTTTTCTTTGTTGCTTTATTAAAAGACGACACTATAATGAAAACTCAATCTCTCTCAATTAATAGATTAATGTATGGCTTAAAAGGTGCACTACCTTGGTTTAGGTCCTCCATTCTATTGAGTATGGTTTAAGTAACATTGTATGTCAAAAAAACATCCAAACATACCCATTTAGGTTTGTACTTGTTATTTGCTTTGCTTTAAAGAGGACACATTTTCTAACTGGAAATTACATATCAAAATGTGCTATAGTGCTTTATGAAAGAAAACCGAGATACAGAATGGATGCTTACCCATTGTGACAAATGGGAGCTTAGCTGTGCTACCACCAGGATGTATCATATACAAACTAGGACCAGTTAAATCTACTCCACCAAGAACTAGTGCTGCACTAACATGACCATGATACCTAGAAATTCAATAAAAGCAAAAAGATCAGAAGATGTTGAAATATATTCAACAAGTTAAGAATACAGCAGCTATAAGGATTTAATACATAACCTAACTAATCAAGATTTGAAATTCTAAAATGTTTTTCTTCTTACCTGTACAGTAACTGCTTGAGTAAGGTAGATGCTGTTAAAACGCGGGGCTTAAAAAGAAAGAAATAATTTTCTAATTATCCATGTTTAAAGAGTTCAGGTATTACTGTATACTTAAGATTGGATTATCCTGTGTGAATAATACATGAAATATACCTTCCTTCCAGTGTTTAAGCTATGTAATTCAATATTTGCAGAAATCAGTTTTGTGGTATATTCAGTATCTGCAGCCGTTCCTGCACCACAGCAACTAAGAACAAGTTGAGACTTAGAATTAACAACTTTAATTTACCATATCTACATCAAACACATAAGGTGATCACATAGGGGTAATGAGAGCCAATGGCTTTCTGTTCAAAGCAAAGAGGCAGTCAAACAGGGCTGTCAAACTTGACACACATGGAGACACAAATGCCCATAAGATTAGTCTCACTCATGTGCACTATTGTTGCATTTCCACTATTTAACTTTTGACTAAAATATTCACGTTGGTAGTGATAGTATAGCACCAAAAGAATCTTTAAGTAAGTGAATAGTCTTTGAGTTGTACAAAACTTCAAAATTGCGATAAACAGCGGAATCATTTTCAGGCATACTTAAAAGCTTTTTTCGTCTGATGCTCCTCAGAGTATGAACGTCAGAAACAGACCAAAACAATGAACAAAGGCAGAATTTATAACCAGAAGCAGCTTGAAATGCACTAATCAGAAAGAGAAGCTGAATTGGCAGTGAGAAAATTAACTCTTTCCGTCTGCACAGAACCAGCTGATTGGTTTTTAAAACACAATGCCAATTCAGCTTCTCTTTCCGATTGGTGCAATTCGAGCTGCACCTGGGTATAAATTCCACCTTAGTTCATTGTTTCAGTCTGTCTCTGACGTTTATACTCTGAGGAGTGTCAGACGAAAAAAGCTTTTAAGAATGCCCAAAAATGATTCTGCTGTTTATCGCAAATTTTAAAAGAATATTTATACAATGTGCAAGAAAATGGATGTCTAAGCAGAAGCAGAAAGATACAATAGATCGAATGAAAAAATAGCTTTAGAAACTTACTAGATATTTGGTGCTATGTAATGGATCTTTGCACAGTTTTTATCTGCAACAGTTGTATCCTAGGAAAAAAATTGATTAAATATTAATTTTTGGTACAACTACTGAAGTTCAACTCACTAAAACCTCTCAATCTTTTCAGCTTTTGGTACTTACTCCATTTTGCAATGCAAAGCAAAAACTTTTTGTCACCCAGCTTTTTCTAAACCAGGAAACAGGGCATTGAGATCAAATGAAAGGAAATTTATTTTAATGGCAATTGTTTTGCAAGGATTGCAAGAACGTAAAAATGGTAGAAGATTAAAAACTTTGTGTAACTTAGTTATGGTAGCTATTGAAATGACATAGCGATACAACAAAATTCATGAAATTTCTTTGTTGTAGTATAGTGGTAGATAGTGCTTGATGTGTATTCTCTTTGTTTCTTTGGGGGTAGCCCCAAAAACCCTACACAGCCCAACACCCATTAAATTGCCCTCTAGCTAGTCAAGATGTCCAGTTGACTGGGAAGTTTGATTTTTGCACAGGCAGATTGCAATTGCCTTACAATTTTATGCATGTTTCGTGAGGCGAAAAAACAATAAAAAAATCATTTGACATATTGTTCTTCTTTTGTTTATGCTAGAGCTGCGCGATAAAAAAAAAACGAGGACATGATAATGTTGCATTATCCTGCACATGGGGAGTAAACTTTCCAGTCCGGTAGTTGGCTGGTAACTCACTTCTGTTGCTCTTGTATCTGCTCCAAGGACAACTCCATCTTTGAAAACAATCCCAACAATTGTTGTTCCTGTCTTTTTAGCTTTTGGGAAATGAGCACTGCCTGTTTTCTGCATCAAAAATTCATTTCTGCAAAAAAAATTTGAAATTTATTTTGGATTGGGGAAAAAGGCAAAAAAAGCCACAGGCTTTCCTGGCCTGGTGTCATGGTGTGTCAAACCCAAGTCCCCAAAAAACTGCAGATATATATATAAAGCTCCAAATTCCATCCTAAATTTGGATAAAACATTCTCTAACCAATAGCTGCTAACGACGTTTGCAGCTAGGTTGACAAGACGCAAAAGCCATCCGATAAGGCAAGGAAGGCAGAAGGCCTAAGGCATTAGGCAAGGCAAGGCAGGCAGGCGGCAGGCCTAATGGTTGAAAAAACCCACAGAAGTCGAGTAATTACATCCAAATAATGCTCCTATTAATCGATTCTATTAAAAGACTAAGAAATTAAAGATCTTTGTTTCGAAATAGAAACATACCGACGGCAATTCTCGAAGGAAAAACCACCTACATCAGAAGGAACATCATTCAATGTTGCAGCCATTTTGAAATTGGTCAGCAAAAATGCTTTTTGAAGAGTGGAAGTGGATCGACAATGCGCTTGCGCTAGTTCCTCGCACCTTTGAATGAAAGAACCGGAACGCTCCTGGGCAAGCAGGGATGTTTTTTGAGCCCCTATACTCCCCCTGTTCGTAAAAAGTTTCCACTTTGCTGAGAAGCAGCCGGTATGTATTCAAACAAAACGTTTCTGAATAAAACGGGTGAAAAATGAGCTAGTATGTCTGACGCACACCCTGCGAGATACGTCTGATCGCGTCGCTTCTCGGGAAATGCACGAGCCGCGTTCTTATGCCGTTTTATAAATATGAGTGTAGATGCAGAAAACACGACAATGGAATGGATGAATTTGACCATGTCAATAACATATATTTTACAAGGTTTTCAAATTCTATACAAGTTGATACAACTGAAAAAAGTTAATGTATAACACCTAGCTGAAACTACCGACATAGAGCGACACTTTTGAAAGGAAAGTACATTTGCAACAGAAGGAGAAGTAAAATTGAATATACTGTAATAAATAAATGACAAACATTATATTATGTTGAGGATGAGTACGATAAATTCAGATGAATGGCTGAATTAGATTTGGGGAAGTTTGTGAGAAAAGCGTCGTCCGTTAGCGTCCGTTAGCTTAGTTGATTGGGTTGGTTTGAATGTCATACAAGGCCAAACTGTCATACATTGCTTGTGAAGCAAAAGCTCAAATGTTTGACAAACAAGGTTTGATCGTTTAGCCAAGGTGTTAGGCCCTGACTAAAGGGTCCAACATTGTTTGTCAAACATTTGAAACTTGCTTTGTAATGCAAAGTATTTGACTGTTGGCCACACCAGTTAACATTATTCGTCCAATATTTGTTGCTTAACACAAGCATAGAATGTTTTGAATTGTTCAAAACATTGCTGAAGGAATTCTGGTTGTCAAGCAATGTTTTGCGACAAGGCAAAACTGCATACATTGCTTGTAATGGTGAATCTCAAATGTTTGACAAACAATGTTTCATCGTTTAGCCAAGGCATTAGGCGATAGGCCCTGACCAAATGGTCAAAATTGTTTGTCAAAATTTGAAATTTGCTTTGTAATGCAAAGTATTTGACTGTTGGCAACGCCACTGAACATTATTCCTCAAACATTTTTTGCTTAACACAAGCAAAGAATGTTTTGAAGTTTTTCAAAACATTGCTGAAGAAATTCTGCTTGTCGAGTAATGCTTCGCAACAAGGCCAACAAGTTGGCAACGCCACTAAACATTATTCGTCAAACATTCTTTGCTTAACACAAGCAAAGAATGTTTTGAACTTTCAAAACATTGCTGAAGGAATTCTGCTTGACAAGCAATGTTTTGCGACGTGGGAAAACTGTCAGACATTGCATTTATAAGCAAATCTCAAAGGTTTCAGAAACAATGTTTGATCGTTTGGCCGTTCGTAAGAAAATCTCATCATCGTGTGGTAACCTTGCGGTCGCTCGTATCGTATGCAATAAGGCTTATGAGACAGATTGAAGGTAGAAAAAGTTTAAGGGTATTAAGGGTAATTCTATGGACGAATAACGAGCATTATACAGAATGTTTTAGAATTCTACGCACTTTACTGCACAGTTAACCTACTTAGAAAGAATGCAACATGAAATTTGAATGTTATGCTAGATTTTTTACAAGGGACCACTTAGAACCCATTCTTTAATGTTTCTTTTTTGCAGACCTAAATTGACAACTCTCTTCTTAAATACATAAAATCCTCTGAATTTTTTTTAAATTGATCAAATACTATAATGAATAAATTTTTCAAATTTTTCGTGAACGTAAATTGAAATTTTTATTATTGTTTATTGACATCAAATATTTAAAAGTAACAAAATATGACCGAATAAACATTTTAGTTTCTCACCTAGCTTTTCGGGATCATTCGTAAACATCGAAATCTAGAACGAATAATTTCGTTTCTTCGGTTCCATTGCGACTACCGACAGCACAAACGAGTTTTTTATCGTTACATTTGACTCTCCATACGACACCACCACTGCCGCCACTGTCCAGTTTAACCAAATCTCGAACGAACTCCCCAGTCTTAAGGTCCCATAACTTGACAGATCCATCATCCGAACTGGTTATAACAAACTTATTATTGAACTGAAGAGAAGTGACCGCGCTTTGATGCTTGTTTGGGCCTGCTAACGTATGCAGACACTGTCCAGAAACTATGTCCCATATTTTAACAGTAGAGTCTGCATTACCAGATACCAGTGTGTTATTTTTTAGTACCATTCCACTAGTTAGTGACTGATGGCCTAGCAATGTATGACGTAACTGCCCGTTCTCTGCGTCCCAGACTCTTATTGACGTATCTAAAGATCCACTGACAATATGTCTTCCATCGAATTGAAGTGAATAGACGCGATTTGAGTGGCCAGAAAGAGTGTGAAGACAAGACTCGGTCTCAGGGTCCCATACTTTGACGAGGTAGTCATATGCTCCGCTAACGACTCTTTCTCCGTCGTACTGAACACTGAAAATTAAAAAAAGGTTAAGAATGAAATCAGATAAACAGGAACTTTGATGATTCAACTGATGATTGAATTTCGCCAGTCAGAAATCAACACACGAAGTGCTCAAGACAAAAACGCAAAATTTGAATCAAAACAGCAGCAGTACTTTAGATTCTATAGGTAGAGAATTAATTGCTGAGAAATTTCTTGAAGTGATCAGGCCACGTGCGAATTTATAAGAGAGTCCTGAAGGGGTAAAATGGGAATGGGATAGGCCCAAATTTGGGCTGGGAAAATGGGATTGGATGCACTGGGACTGGGATTTTATACCATGGGAATGGGGAACAGAACACTAGATGGGAATGGGATTTGCTTTTTGGCGTTTTAAAAATACATAAAAATGAATTTTAATTAGTAGTTTTAATGAAAATGTAGCTGTTTAATGTTTTAAATGTAATAAATAACAGTTCCCAACCCTTCGTCTTTACCAAAAATACTGAAAATGTCAGAACAGTGTCTGTCGTTGTGGAAATTAAGTACATAAATTCGAGAAAGACATAGACTGGGAATGGGATTTTGAAAACTGGGAATGGGATTTTGAAGAAAAATTGACTGGGAAATGGGATTAGACACCCCCCTTCAGGACCCTCTTATAAGTATAATACACCAGGTAACTGCTCAGATCATAGATGGGACACATGGAAATAAAACTCCCCATCTTTTTCAGCGGGTTAAATTTCATGCTTCATTCTTCAAGATAAAAAATAAATGATAACGTTTTCCATACATTTGATACAAAAAACTTCACATTCCAGAGGGCATAATGGGACCTGGTGTCATCCTTTTCAGCGTACAAGAGAATGAGTAAAACTGCTTAAGCGGGAACGTGATACAAAGACAAAACTTTCTATAGGTCATAAACATTTCCATAGGGCGCTCGAGGTACGTAAAAAACAAACAAAGACGACGGTTCATGCGAGGTTTCGACGACGTTTCGACCTTTTCTGACGTTTCACCGACGTCTGGCCGTTTAGGCCGTTTTGTCATTTTCTGACGTTTGACGTTTCGGGGACATTTCAGTCGTTTGGCCGGGGGTTAAGGAGTGTCAGACGAGGAAATTTAGTATAAGCCTCCCATCTTTGCCAGATATCTTTTTCCTATATCATGTTTCCATGCAATAAAACAGAGTTTTTAAACACTCGAGAACAACAGATAAGGCTGTAAAATTGAAAATGCATACATCAATAGATATCAAAGGTTAACTTAGGTATACTTCAAAGTGGCATACCATCTTACAGCAGCTGCATGTCCGACAAGCACATGTTGGCATTCTCCACGTTGTATGTCCCAAACTCTAAGAGTACCATCTCTTGAACCACTCACTACTCTGTCATCATGCATTGCTAAGCACCTAACTGTTGATGTATGACCATATAATACATGCGTGCATTCGCCGCTATCAGTGTCCCAAACACGTAGGGTTCTATCAGTTGAACCACTCACAACGATGTTGTCTTTGAGCTGCGATGACCAAACACCACCTTTAAGGAACAAAATTATTAGCTATTACAAGGTCATTAATATTATCTTTCCACTGCATTCAAACTGTCCAGCATTGTGTTGCAAACGTTCTGGTAAACATATAGGTCAAAAATGCAAAACTTTCCTAAAAATAGTCATAAAAACAGGACACACTTGGCAAATTAAGAGGGAAAGGTCACTGCTCCAGCTATGGCATTTTTTAGGGAATTACTTGCATTTCGCATGCATTATTATACCATATCTAGCTCCTCTTAGTTTCTTATCACAGCAACAAATATGAACTTAATGAATTAAAAGACAAATCACTGTTATGCACAAATAGCAGTATGGCAGACACAACTGAACTCATAAGCATGATTTGCAGTCTGCAGCAATCTTTGAACAGGAATGCCGTGAGTACAATTCAGACAATGTTTAACACTACGCCAGTATACCATTAAACATTAGTACAGCATGATTGTCATGATGTCAGATGAATTGGGAGCTCTGTGATGGTATGAAATGAATCAATGAGGATGGTGACAATTTTTAGTCTGAAAACTTTTGTTTCATGTAAAGCTGGAAAGTACATTACTGTATTCATCCCATAACACTGTGCCAGCATACTGTAGACTCAAGGCCAAAACAGCATAGTTTCATATTGTATTCATCTCCTATCAGCACTGTATCAATGGGGACTCAAACAGAGTACATACCTACACCCTACCAATGTTTTTCATTCAAGTGGTGCAGTTTATAACTTTGCTTTAGCAAACAGGGCAAAATTAAAGATTAATTACCTGTATGTCCAACCAATGTTCTAATGATATTCCCAGTGACAGCAGACCATACTTTCAGAGTATTATCATCCGATCCACTAACAATTCTATTTCCATCAAACTGCAAGCAAGTAATAACATGATCATCATGGCCTTTCAAATGCTTAGGAGTTCTTACTGGCCTGTGTCGCCAATTCATCTCAACTTTGAATTGTTTCAAAAAGATCTTCTTGTATGGGATATCACTAGTTGATTGGTCAATCTGACTTTGGCTTTCTTTATTTGATCTTTGCCTTGTTTGAATCTGATTTGGTATGTCATCAGCATCAGCTACTACACTGTACTCTTTACATTTCTCTCTCCACAACCTAAAGATGAATACAAAAATCAGTCAGTGAACTGAAAAACAAGGGCAAATGCAAGTCTGGATTGAAACATTCAAATTTGGACTGGGTCTCTCAACGGACAGTCATCAAGTCATAGTCAGTCATAGTCAAACATTTGACAATTCAGTACTCATAACTATGAAAGAATGAAATAAGCCTAATCAATTCTCTCAATTCCTTTTGACAAGAACGGACTAAGTACATGACTGAGAAGAGGGGGTTAGGGGTTTGCAAACAATAATGACTTGAATGTCATGGGATACTGTAGTTACCAAAGTGATTCTGGCATAGTCATCTCAATTTACTGAATTTTCCAAGGCAGCATGCTCCCAACCAAACCCCCCAAGATATGACTGTCTGTCATTGGCCATGGTTGGGTATTAATTAAGACCAGGTCCTTATTTGATCTAACTGCACTGATTAGCCCTGATAGTGGTTTGTAGTCATGCATTCTTTTTATTTCATTAACACACCCAGGTAAGGTGATTGCCCTAGCATACCCATGGCATTACCCCGGCATTACACGGGACACTAGCATCTCTTGAAAGGACAGCAAAGGCCAAGGCTGAATTGAATGCTAATCCCTGAAAGTTAGATTGGTAATACAGTATAACCCTGCAGGGACTGCAGTATTTGGTATGCTATAAGAAAATATGTTGCAAACATGGTATTTTCTTGCAATCTATTGCTCTAGGGGCAATTTAAGAGTAGGCTCTATATACTACAGCATGTTGTAAGCAAGAATGTTATAACTGGATTTTACTGTAGTACCTTGGTCAGTAGGGAATGGGACTGAATTCAAGCTCTGCAATGAGAGGCTGAATGCAATCCACTAAACTAATCTATGTACCACCTATTTACTTCTTTGAACTCATACTTACAAAGTATCCTCTGCAAGAATCCTCCAATACTTGCAAGTCTGTGCTGCCCTACATAGATCTTTGGGTTCCATAAATGATAGCACGTACAAAGCTAGTTCTTTTGGTAGTAATGATATAAAATCCCTTTGGAATAAGGGCTCTATTTTTGCCATCAGATGACGAATCAGTGACATGTCACAAAGTTCAACAAGTGAATCAAGAGACGATATCCGTTCTTCATTATTCCAACTTAAAAAATCATCTAACCAAGTCTGTAGAGTGGCTGGTGGTCCAGTAACTCTTGAAGGAAGTCTTTTTCTAACAGTTTCTGCTGGTAATGCACAAGATGCTAATGGATAATTTAAATAATTATTTACACTGTTTGATTTAGTTTTTGGCTGTGAAAATGTGCAGCTCTCACTTTCAGGAGACATTTGTGGTTTTTGCTTCTTTTCTGATGAAGGTGAAGACCCTTTATCAAGTTTTAGATAAGTCTTTCTTTTTAACGATGATTTACTGGTGCTTTGACATGATGGACTAGGTGTAGATCTCAGTGACATTCCTTTTGACTGAACATTCTCAACAGTTCTGTCAACTGCTAATGTCCGATGAAGTAATCTTGGCATTATAGAGTCAAGTAATACTCTTGAAATACCAGTAACATTACTAAGATCTTCAACTGAATTAAACCTGCCACCTAAACTTTCACGGTATTCAACAATTGCCTGGGCTTTATGACGTCCGATGCCAGGCAGCATTTCCCATTCTTCTGGTGATGCCTCATTGATATCTACAATTTCATCTTCATCAATCATTGTGGTGCTCTTTTTTAAGATCCCTAGGGAAGAATTATAGATTTAGAGAAATGAATTCAAGGCCAAAGTTACAGGAATCAAGATAAGGCTATTTTTATTTATGATCCACTTCCTTTATGGGGGTGGTTCACTCCTTCAAAATCTCATACATCCTTGCTCGAAAATCTATTGTTCTCACAAAAACTCTTGGAAATCCTTTTGTTTTAGTCCAGACTGTAATTCTTGTAGATTGCGTGTGGAACTGCACGCTTGAAAACAATAGAAGAACAATAGGGCCTATTGTTGACCCAAAGATTGCATGCAGATCTTCCGTGTGAGCACATGCTTTCCAGTCTGGGTTTCAGTTAAAAGCTTATAAGCCTTTTTGAAGAGTGAAAAGCCCCTCATGCTTTACAAGGGTGATAGGGGCTTAGTAAACACTGAGGCACTCCAAAAAGGTACTATGGAAGTACTGTGGCATTGTGGTTAATCCAGCTGACTAGTGGTGTCAGGGGCTCAGTGTGGTCAGGGTTCAAGCCCAGCCACGGCAGCGTCACAGCCAGGGTCAAGGTCTCAATTACATAGTTAACCTACTACTGACCATTTCATACAATTTCACCATCTTCACCTTCAAAAACATTTTCTACCAATCAAATCGAAATTTAAACTATCAGTAAATTCTACAATAGCAAACCAATGACAATGAGGAGTAAAGTTACAAAATGTCAAGAAAAAGGTCATTTAGTATGGTAGGTAAAACAAAAAATAACATTTGGCCTAGCCTCTTATAGTTCCATTTTGGTGAGTGTTTTCATGACCTAAAATCACTTGCATTCCAAATGGCCGTTTGGGTTGCCCTAGACACACTAGTTTCGAACCAACTCGTAAAACTATAAAATAACTGCTTTTCTTACCCAGTTTTGCTACTTCCAAAGTATCACCAAAACACAAATTCACGCCTGGCTTTGATCTAAAACTTGTAAACAGGTTCTCTGACCCGCAAAACAAATTGTAGAAATACCAAACTATTTCAAGCGTGTCCGGCCTGGCCTAAAGGCAATACTTCAGATGCAAACGCTGTTTTTTACGTGAACCTAGAAACCGCAATTAATTTAACATTGGCCAGACTATTTGGCAATAATTGAAGATTACTTATTTGTTGATCTTTTCATCCAAAACTTCCAGTGACTCTGTATGCTGTGTTTCTATTCTCCAAAGCAAACCGTCTACACAGAACGCCTTGCAGTTAGTTCAGTCGACAACAACAAGCATGTATCCACATCCCAGCAGGCAGTTCGGTCTCGGAGTATAAACTATGGGCGCGGTCAGTCATTTCCCGCTAAATTTTGTACTTTGTTTTGTTGAAAGGAAAATATCCTCCGACCCCTTCCTGTTGGTAAAATACCCTTTTCACGCCCCGAGACATGTCCTCCCCTCGACAAACAAGCAATACCAACTAACGTACGAAGGTTGATAAGTCCAAACATCTTCAGAAATTGCATTCCGTTATAGCTCGCGTATGCAAAGGATAGGAGCGCGAGCATTCTATTCGTTTGCTTGTAACAAATGTAACTTAAGGTTACCTTCACAAAAATGGTTTATCCAGGGTTTTGTACCAAAAAAACACTGTTTACGAGGTCAAGAAACACTGTAGGAAAACATTCATTAATGCAGTTTGGTTGCCTTTTTTTAAGAATGGTACCCTATTTGAAAAAATATATGTTGCTTAGTATATCATCTACTTCTCTTATTTTGCTTTTATCTTTCTTATTAAAAACTCAAATAATCGTTCGGCAGAATACAGAATACACCGAAGAATACACATTATGCGGCAGGGTTCTTTTTTAATAATATCTCATTAGCTTCTCTGGTTGACGTTCTGCAGTCGAACAGATCTTGACAAAACTTTATTGATGCAGGAACACAGACAACAGGGTGATAGACACAGGCGTTTGTGTTCCACGTATGATATTCGATTCGACCATGATTTACTGGTGGTATTAAGGACCGAAGACATTTTCTCTCAGCAATGATTTCGAGATGTTTTTAGTATCACTAGTCATCATCAGCATAATCTCCATCGTCTTCAAGAAAATCCTCACCCTGCATAGAAAAATTAGCCAAATCAAAACAACGAACCTTTAAGAAGCTATGCTATACTGTACAGCAGAAGAAACAAGATTGCTGAATATCTATTCATTGTCTACGAATATAGAGGGAGGGGGAGAGAACTGTGCACGATGAAAACAAATTTTAGCAGAGGCGCTCTTAAACAATCTGGCAGCAATTGTAGAAAACGCGAAAACACTGGAAAAACTCTGTTGAGAATCTTAAAATCGCAAAGAATTACGTTAAGGTATTATCAACCCGGCGCTTATTGGTGTATGCATCTGGGGGCTCCCTCGCAGAGCGTCTCCGCCGTCTTTCTGCATTGTGTGCGTCGCTTCGGACCTCATTGGGGAGGCATTGTTTTTATCTATAAGATAAGCCTTTAGAATATAACTGTATATTTGTAATAGATTTTATTTTAAAATTGTTAGCAATGTAAAGTAATTTAGCGATCTGTCTGATATAACCTAAGTTAAATAGAGTATTAACGATGATGATGATGGTGATGATTAGGGTTGCTTTTCTTTATTTTAACAATTGTTCTGTTATGATTAACATTCAGCAACCATATACGCTATACACATTATTGGATTTGTATCATGGTGCATACATCAAAGTCTTTACCTTCATTTCTTTCGTTTCAGCATCTTCACCGTATTGAATTGAATGGTCGATTTGCGTAATAAGATATGTTACTGATTCTTCATCGTTTTTGTCCAGTGGTATAAAGCTCACGAGGCTGTAATCCTCAATCTGAAATGGAATCATATGTAGGCAAATATAAAGTTTATTCAAATTACGGACTTTTACGTAAGCCCTGGAAAAATGCAGCCACCCAACATTAAGCACGTTCATCTCAGGTAAAATGTTGGCCACGTTTGGCCACTCGAGCTAACATATTTTGGCTCCACGCGAGCGTGTTAGCTTTGCTAAGGAGTTCGAATGAACATAAAAGATGCCTCTAATAGGCGCCCCCGTCGGATTGAGCTCCGGTTGGTCCAAGAAACTCCTTTGATTGCGTTTGTGTAAGCTCCTGATGGGAAGAATCAAGAGACACCTTTTGCTAGTTGCTGCAAAACTTAGTTTTCGTCAGAACGCTCATATCATATCATATAATAAATTATCATTTAAAAACGATAACCCATCAGTAATAAATAATCTAATTTAATCTAACACATAATGTAAAATGCAATTAAGTATAACTCAAATAAATATAAGGATAATGTACTATTCTTCCAGGGGTTCGTGTTTGATTTAGAGTGAAGCTTAACAGGTGCGTTTTTAGTTTTTTCTTAAAACGCCCAAGTGTCTCAGCTGTTCGTATGTCGACAAGTATACCGTTCCATGCTTTCAAGGTTGAGTAGTGGAAACCTTTTTTTGCATGTTCTGTCATAAGCTTTGGGATTTGTAGATCTGCACTTTTCCTCGTTTGGTAGTTTGAAATAGTAGATCTTTGCCTAAACTTATCCCAAAGATTTTGAGGGCTTTGTTTGTTTATGATTTTTATTCCATTATAGAGCGATCAAACTTTATGAGGGCGCTAGTTCTTTCATGAATTTTCAAATATTTTAAACGAACGTCCCGGGCGCTTAATCGAGGAAATACGGTAACTTACTAGGGATCCGATAACTTGATTTAGTTTACGATGTTTTGGATGCATCGAAGTTGCCAACTCATCCATGATAAGATCAACATCAGGATCCAAGTATCTGCGAAAAATAAAATCTATATTCAGAAAAAGCGACACCAACGAGTGGCATACGACAACTGATGTGATTTCGAACGTAGACTGGCTGCATAATCAAAGAGCCAACAGCAATTCCACTGAGCTGAACTTTACCATTGATAAAAAATATATATCAAAATGTATGAATATACTAAAGAAGACTCAGCATTGCAGAGATTAAAGCCAAACGGGAGGAGAGATTTGGGCTGTAAGATCTGGAGAATTGCTTGCCGATTTCATTGAGCTATTTAGCTCAGTAGATTTGCCGTTTTCTCTCCGATGTAGTAAGTGTTAAAGTTTCATCTAATGTAGTATGCCACTTGTTGAAAAATCTATTCGAATGTCTGCCATTCAAGACCAAATACACATGACACTGAAGAAAACTCAACGGGACACGACGGGACAAACTTTTCCTGTATGACTCGGAGTGTTATTCGACGATTTCATTAGGCTCATAGCTCAGTGGAAATGTTGTTGGCTCTCTGACCATGCAGTCGATCTTCGAATTTTATCCAATGTTGTATGCCACTCGTGGAAAAATATACTTAGAAAAAGCTGAAGTCGATGGCAACTTGACAAAACCAAGAAAATTAAGTCAAAAGTTGAGCCCTGATCAAAAATCAGTTTACTGTTGCCGCATTTCTTAGCCTTGGATAGGAAGCAACCTTCAGTACAGAGGCAAAATTTGTTTTACAGGAATAGCAACAAAAGGTCTCCAACAAAAGGGAAGAAATTTAACGTGCCCGCTGTATTGAGGTTTGTTTTACATAGGAAATGGCCTTTGGGACGAAAATATTTGTCCGTTGTAAGGAGGTGTCCGTGGAATAGAAGTGTCCATTAATGGGATCCCAGTACACTCTTAGCAAAAATGTTGGAGTGACTAACAATGCTAAAATTGTTTTCTTCACCTTTCAATATCCTTGAGAGCCTTTGCATCAAGAAGATCCATTTTACTCATGACGTTTACATGAGGTATTTCGAGCTGCACCATTGCTGACAGTGCTGACATAATACCAGAAAAGAATTTCGAAGCTTCGATCAGAAATTGCGAATCGATCAAGAAAACACCACAAAGTCGAAAATCCCATTTCTGCAGAGTATCCACAAGACGACGCATCACAGGAATATGCGTATACAATTCAATTTGACCTGAAATTAGATATATTCTTTGTTTCAGTCAATTAATATTGGTTAAAACAGATACTTCATTTCATTCTATCCTGTACAACACTTAGCATTCTCTGATTTTCTTTTGAATATCAATTCCGCACGTAAAGCTTCTGCATTGCACTTGAAGAACTTTAACGGGTTCGCGTCAATTAGGCCATGGAAGAGTTTGTATGTTGTAATCATGTCTTCACGTTTCCTTCTGTACCTGAGAGTTGGCAATTGCAGAGAACCCGAAAATTAGTCTAGGTCCAAAGTTTTACTATCTCAGCGCTTGTATAATCGATCTTACGAGCGTTCAAAGTTCACGATTTTATAAGGGCTTTGACCGTGTGGGGAAAAAAGTTTCACCAAGTTCATTTTTTGCGGTCAAAGCCTTTATGAAATCGGGAACTTTGAATGCTCATAAAATTAAGAACACAAACGCTAGGACAGTGAAACTTTGTACCTAGACTAAGTTTTGGCTGCTTTATAAGATTTTCATATCAGAAAATCGATATCATGTGATTTCGAAAACTTTTAATGCTGTCTGACGTCATACCGAAATGCTCTATACCTAGAACAAGTTTTGTCGCTCGTATTTGAACAGCCTCTAATTGTTTTATATGCTTAACCATATAAGGGTTCCATAAAGAAACAGAAGATTACGATACTATGATATGATATTATGATATTTAGATGATTATGGTATCCTAATATTCAGACTCCTCATTTCTGGCACACATACGCAATGAGTGAGCAAAGGAACTAAATAAAAAACAATAGGAATAAGTTATTTTTCAAATCTCTTGTACCTGGACAATCAAATAGTATGTAATCATCTTCATGATCTCCAAGCTTTTCTTCCAACCAATCCAAGTTTTCAACAAGATACCTAAAACAGAATAAGTCAAAAGCTGAGCAACTAACATGCTAACCAATTAACATTAACACGTGGGGGTTGACAGCTTCCGGGTACACCAATGCAGAGCACCTGATACGTAGTAAGACAGGCTTAAAATCGACCCAGTATGGTACAAACGGAATCCAGTACATATACATTTGAAAAATCAAAGCCATAACATGTGCATACGTGAAAACTGGTACAGCGGTACATAGTCAGGAATACTGACCAGTACACTGGCAAAAAAGCTGGTGCACTGGAACCTTGATTATAGCTGTCACCCCCCCCCCTTCGGAGCTCCCAGGCATTGGATGGCATGCAGTGGACCCTGATCCAACAATAAGTAATGCTATTGCAAACCTATTGCATCCAAGAGCCCCTCACCGTGGTTTCATGCAGCATTTTGTCAGCAAATCGTTCCTTCTGTTGGAAATTTTTCCGCAAACAATTATTATGTTTTTTTATTCTAAAACACTTTCAATTGGAACAAACGTTTTCTTTTTCCAAACCAAATATAATTAAAAAGAACTTCATTATTTAGCTATCCATATAAAAAATGAGAAAGAATGAAAATTGGGAAATTTTCCTGTAGAAAAATGTAGATCAGTGAAATGGATGAAAAACAGGAAACATTGGGAAAAAAAGAAAAACTAAAACATTGATAATATGTATAGACTTACTCCATGCAAAACACCAGCCCACCATTAGGTCCTAGTCTCATATCCTCAGCCTCCATTACATCTTCAAGTTCAACTAGCTCTCGAACATCTAAAATAATATCAAGAAATGTGCTGATTTGCTGTTGCTATGGCAAGATCTACTTTTATTGGAGATAGTTATATATTGCAATGCACAGTGAAAACGTCTTTCAGAATACTCACACTAGCAAATCTATACGCACCGGATGATATTTTGGATCCACACTACTAGGGTGGGTAATCATGCTTGATGTGGTGGGTTATTATGCTTGATGTGGTGCCATTTTTTGGGTACTGTGGTTGATACGCACTACTGTGGTGGGTTATTATGCTTGATGTGGTGGCATTTTTTTTCGTTCTGTGGTTGATACGCACTACTGTGGTGGGTTATTATGCTTGATGTAGTGGGTTATTATGCTTGATGTGGTGGTATTTTTTCATACTGTGGCCGATAAGTACCACATTGATGGGTTATTATGCTTGATGTGGTGGGTTATTATGCTTGATGTAGTGGGTTATTATGCTTGATGTGGTGGATATGAAATCAAAACAAAAATCTATGGATCAAACGAGAAACAACCACAAAATCCAACAAAGTAAGCAAAAAATGCCACCACATGAAGCATAATAACCCCCATACAGTAGTGCATATGTATCACATTACCAGATTGCATTTGTTGTTTTTTGCATGGAGAATTGTGCTGGTGAGAGCAATAGGAAAACAATAAGCCCTATTGTTTTCAACCAAATGGCCGGAGGAAGATAGTCCCTGTCACAACATAAAATGCAGTCTGGCAAGAGTATGCAAAAAATACCACCACAGTAAGGCATATATCAGCTAGGTTGACACTGAAGAGTCAGAAAACAAAAGAGAATTCCCTGTGTTTGCTATTATCAATGCCTCTTCAAATACATTAAAACATGATCATATAGTATTACATTTTAAATTACCTGCAAGGACAGGATAATTAAAATTTTCTGCTGCAGGATCAAGACTAACAACGTAAACTGATCTTCCAATGTTTTCACAATGCTCAACTACGGTCTTGCAAAACGTTGACTAGAATCAAGAAAAAAACATTTTACTGCAAGATAAGTACAAAATAGGATAAGGAGGATGGTAAAGGGTATTTCGGGAAATGTGATTGACCATATTTTTTCATCGGGAAACATGAAAGAGGGTGACAAAACATCTTCGTGAAACGTAATAGACCATATTTTCTAACCGTGAAACGTGAAACGGAGTATCTTCTTAATGCGAAACGTGAATGGCAAACATTTTTGTCCCAAAGTCATGGGGACAGGGCCTATAGTATTTGGCTATAAAATGCTGCACAGTATCTAGGCTTTGGCTTAGAGTACAATACCGTATCTAGTACTCTAAGTCTAGCCTTAGACCGCTCTTCAACTTCATTCTTCCACTTACTTATCTATCAACTTACCTTACCACTCCCCGCAGGACCCATAACCAGCTGTCCATATCTTGGCATTTCGAGGCTTCTTTAAAATACGAGGTAAATCAAGATGCTGAAATACTATGCTTCACAAATCTCTCACTTCAGCTTCAAAAATTAAAAATGCAGCAGCATGTGCTTGTTCCGCCGCCATTACAAAATTTTCATTTCTTTATCTTTTCTTTATTGATTTTTATTATTTCCCAGTTTGTATCCCTGTGAGAAAAAATTTTAGTGCGAGGCTGATTTGCGGATTATGGAATTATTGATTGAACTGGGAACTTGGGAACATAGGAACTTGGGAACTGAGGGAAACGGGAACTCAGGAGTAGACGGGCAGTTGTGTTACAGACAGGCCACATAATCTTGATATTACTAAGACCTCTTAAAACTATTATAAACAAAGACTGTGGGGACGATTGCATGAAAGTTCAGCAAGAAAGGAAAGGTTAATTAAAGGCGATCTAATAGCGAACACACTAATCAATTCAATTCAAGAGCTATGAAATTAAAATACAACATAGACTTTTTTCTCAATTTCATTATGATACAAATCCAAGCATTCATTGGCTTACAAACATGGTTAAAATTGGTACAGTTCCATAAACGCTACATACTACATATTGATGTATCCTGTATTTCTTTTTAGTTTCATGTATTTTAAACTTTAATTTGCGGCCTAAACTAGATAAGCGTTGCTTTTTTTAGGTCGTGTAGAATACGCATTTTTCTAGATTTTTAGATTCCTTGTACTTATATTAGATTTTTGTATTCTACAAATAAAAATGATGATGATGATGATGATGACTACAGTGACTATAATACAACTATGGTGACCAAAAGAAAATACATGAAGATCAGCTTCAAAACTGTGTCTTCACGTTTAATAGCATAGTGTTACGTTGTAGTTTGCCATTTTAAAGCATTCAATAGCATATGGGCTTAATCGAAAGTTTTTCTCACAGAAATACACAGTAATTTACCAGATTTTTCAATGACTTGCATACCAAAATAGATAGAATTCGAACCTGATCTGCATGATCCAAGAGCCAACGACAATTCCACTGAGCAAAAAGATCCCAAGAAATCGCCGAAAGTCATACAGACCAGGGCTCTCCTCCCGTTTGGGTAAACCTGTCATGCTCGTACTATGATTTGTCCTAGTCTCGGGGGGTATCTAAGCCTAGTTTTGGACGGGGACGTGCCATTTCAGTCAAAAATTTGGACCCATAATTCCGCCCACGTCTGAAAAATTGTGACCCATAATTCCGCAAAACTGATAAAAATTGTGACCCATAATTCCGCAAACATCATGAATGTTATGCCTAATATTCCGCAAGGCAAAGAACATTTTCAGATAACAAAATCATCTGATGAAAAGCAAGTAATGTTGAAATGGCAACCAAAGAGTTATCAGTTCGGACTGCACATTTTGTAAATGCTAAGCTTAATTCTTCAAAATTTCTCCAGATTAGTATCCATAATTCTGTATGTTTCCTCAAATGGTACCCAGAATTCCACACATACATCTAAAAACGATATCGATAATTCCGCACTTTTCAGAAAAAAGATACCCCTAAACAATGGCACGCCCCCTACCCAAAATTCTGCATCAGTCAGCATCAGCCTGCTTTTCCGTATCATCCGTTACAGTTTGTTGACGTTCTAAAGAGTGTTTGTGACTAGGACCATGCCATGTCGCATGTGTATGGTGTCCATAATCAACTGTCACTAACAATGGTTCACTGTCCTGTTCCACATCATCAGCTCCTTCAGAGGTAGCTCCATCCCTGTGGATTGAGCTGATCCCTGCTTTATCATGCACAGGCTCCGATTCACAGGCAGGGATCGGTCCAGGTGTTAATGGTAATGGGATGATTATCTCCTCCATTTCATATGTTTCCTGCGGTTCTATATGTCTGTCAGCTTTGAATAAGATGCCCTCATCGACAGTCAAGGAAAAGTCTTCTCGGGAAATGTCTCTTTTCCTATCAAGGCTTGAAACATCAACAGAAACGGCTTTTCTTCGAAGCAGTCGTTCTTCGCCATCTTTCTTGTGGCCTTTCCTGCGATGATGATGCTTATGTTTCCTTTCATGTTCATGTGAGCTTGATTTTCGTGAAAATGCCATGCGTGAAAGAGCAGACTTTTTCCTTCAAAAGACAAAACGTAACTGAACCGGAAACTTATTGATAGGAAAATAAGCAACAAAGTTCAATTCAAATTGTTTTACAGAATACATGAAAATTAAAGTTATTTAAGAAATACGTATTCCGTACGACCCATTATAATCTTTAGGCCATTGCATAAAATATTCCCTTTCCTTGTGTTTTGTGATATATTGTAACCCAAAATTATGAGCCACTACAAGGCCAAGTGTAGTATGTAAAGAATCTTATGCAGCCTTTGACTGTATGACGTACCACTGTGGGTTGGTCCTGCCCCTCTCTTTCAGACAGAGCAAGCAGGAAACATTTATATGTGAACGCAGATCAGGAGATGGCAGCAATCAAGCTAATGTGGAGCTGCAGCTTCTGACCCCAGATTGATATTCAAGAACGAATACCCTGGGTACTCATTTAACCACCTCGGAAGAACGGACAGCTGAGTTGACTGTAGTCTTGTGGACAGTGATCCCGATGAGATCACTAGACCTTACGATTGCAAGACGAGGGCCTTGACCACTCGGCCACACTATACCACGTTTGTGGTTCTTTACCGTTGTTACGGTACTGTTAAGTTAAGCAACTCTGTTGAACCCCAATTATTGCTCTAATTGGTCAGAAAACAAGATGAGAAAATCCACATTCATCATTTCATTGTCTTGTTGAGCACCATCACAATCTGCTTTTTCTTTCGCACAGTGGAACCTCCTTATAGCGGACACCTGTGGCACTTAAGTATCTAACCGTTGTTGAGAGGCGTCCGCAGTTAGACTTACTACATGAGTCGTAATTATCCCAATTGAATTGAATTGCTTGACGCTCAAACTAACTGACTGTAGCGAACAACAACAACATCAATTCAATTCAATTCAATTCAATGTGAGCGAAAGTTAGGGACTTGGGAAGCAAGTCTAGTCCGCAATATGGAGGTTTGTGTTTGCAATGAAAGGACCTCTGGGACAAAAATATTTGCCCGTTGTTCGGAGGTGTACGTTGTATTAAAGTGTACGTTGTATTAAAGTGTCCGTCAATAGAGGTTCATATTTAGTTAGAGAGTCATGTTAAAAAGAAGAGGATTGAGATAATTGATCTCAGTTGAGTTGAAGTTCGACATTCCTGGTAATTAGAGACTTACATTCTGTTGTATCTGTATGGAATTTCATCATCAGGCTCATCCAAGGATGCCAATGAGTATTTCCGCAATGTCAAACCCGTGATCTCTGAAAAAAGAATCAGTTCAACTCAAAATACCTCTGCAATTGACAAAATTTTATCTTAAGCGAATACGCCTATCTTATTTGAAAGCGATAAACGTTTAAAAGAAGGAAAAGAAGGAAAAGATGGAAGAAATTGACTCAACTCGAGAGGGAACCACTTAGTCTGTGGTGCTGCACAGCTGTATTGCACAGCTCAAGAGAACGTACTCAATAACAGTCGTATTATAGAAAATACGATCTAGAATTTAAATACATACCATGGATAATTTTAGAGCTCTTGGTCTTGGTATCACAAATGATATGCTATGTTTAATGGCCTCTTCCTGTTCATCGATGTTTTGGGCTAGAAAACAGAAACAGTTACTTTCTATTAGTTTGATTTATTAGCTTCGCTTGGCTTCGGCCTAGAGGTACACATATCTCAATACTGCTTGCAGCTCATTCCTTTGTGGGTTGGTATTAGGACTTGTTAATAGGTTGCTGGCCTTCCAATAGGTGGCTATGATCGATGATTTGTATAAAATGAGATGACCTCGATTAGCTGGAAACACTCATGTGAAGGTGAAAGATGAAATGGTGTTTTAGCGCCAGTCGCTAGGATCTCAATAGTAGGTTAACAAATCGAGACCTCGACCCTGGCCGTGACGTTACCGTGGCTGGGCTCGAACCCTGATCACACTGAGCTTCTGACACATCACGAGTCAGCTGGATTACACCAGGACGCTACAGCACCTTCAACGGCAAAATTGCCTTCTCGGGGACAGTCATATACAGGATATCGACAGTCTAGCGACAGCAAAACGATAGGCAAGAATAAGAGACAGATTTCTCTTAAAAAAATTCCTGCCACAGGAACAGCATTTCAACTACATACAGGTAGCAAAGAACTAAAAAATTTAGCGACACCCCAAAACAATTAGCGACAGCCCATGACTTAAATTAGAGTTCTAATCATACAAATGAACCAAACATTTCACATCAAAACACTTTAAGCTCAACTTATACCGTTATTAGGACGTTGCCAAACGACCAAATATTGTTGTACAAACATTTGCAATTTGCTTTATAAGCAATGTTTGACCGCTTGGCCGCGTCATCAAACATTTCTTGCTAAGACGGCCTTCACATGAGACGTTTCAGACCGGCTTGAACTCGTGCCGACCTGAAATTCAATTCGGCGTCTGGTAACATCTCTAGTCGTGTTCACATAAAAAGGGCGAAATGAAACTCAAGTCGATCTTAACTCAAGTCGGCATTTCAGACCGACCTGACATTATTTCAGACCGACCTGACCTGAACTTTCAGGTCGGAGTGAAATCTTTCAAATTTTCCATGTGAACACAATCTTTTTCAATTTGGGGCGAACTGAACTCCATATGATGGCAAACTGGAATGGCTTTGTAATGTTTGGCGTCAAATAGGCCGAACTGCAATAATCATGCGAGCGCAAGCCAAATTAACAACTTTCAAATCGGTTTGAATTTTCAGGTCGACGTGAGTTTCAATTCGGGTCTCGTTTGAAGGCCGTCTAAGGAAACATAATTCAAAGCTGTTGCACGATGTTTTTCAAAAGTTTCAAAAACATTTTCTGCTTGTCACAAGCAAAAACTTGCTTGATAAGCAATGTTCTGCGAGTAGCCAAACAGGGCAACATTTTGTTTGACAAGCAAAATTAAGATGTTTGACGAACAATATTTGATCGTTTGGCCAGGGCCTTAGAGTATAAACTACGGCTACGCATTGTGTATTACCTCTGAGCACTCCAGTGTCCAAATTTGGCTGATTCTCATCACTGTTACCCCTGTAAAAACATTGATATCTTTTAGACGTACTTCAATACAGATTTAGCTACAATGCCAAACTTAACTAATTAAAACAATGAAAACGGCCAACCAAGCGGCACTTTACTAACTGGTTGGTTCCATTCCACGTTCGTTTTTTTCTACAACTTATTGCTGCAACCTATTCTGAAATTAATGCTACTATAAAGAGTGTCAGACAAAAAAGTTTTACATCGGTGTTTCATTAACATGTTTCTGATATTCCGGCAATTTTTTTTACTTTTGCAGAAAGAAAAACTTTCCCATTAGCCTAATAATATCAAGAGAAAGGATAAGTAGACAGGTTTTCGTTTTTGCCAAGGTCAGGTAATAAAGTTTACATAGACAGGAAAATATTCCTTTCATCTCACGTCGAATCGTCGCCTGAACCGAGTTACTCTGACTACCAATGTTGGAATGGTGAAAAATGCAACTGTAGGCTCTGCAAAACATATATTCCGCAGGTTGGGTTTCTAACAGGATGAATGTCCTGTGGGCCTTCTCGTGGGGAGGGGGCGGGGCGGTGCCCTGCTGCTGTTTGGGGTGGCGGGTGCGCTGCGTGGGATGTCCCCCTCATGATGCAGGCCTTGGACTGCGGAGATCGTTTCCGTGGTTAGGTGTGGCGTCTGGGGGTTCCCTCGCGCGGCGTCGACGCCATCCAATTCTGTGTGGTGGGCGTCGCTTCCGGCCTCACTGGGAAGGTCCGATTGTCTTGTTTTTGTTTTTAGCCTGGCTAATAATTGTAAATATATTCTTTTTTTTTTAGATCTATTAACAAAATTTTTTTTTTGTAGGCTTAAATTAGCTGTAATTTAGCTATATATTTTTATAATTGCCTACGTAAAATAAATTAATGATGATGATGATGATGATGTAGAGCCTTGCTTTGACAATAAACGACTGGTGGCGAGCACACAGGTACCGAAAATCATTCCAGAGTCGTTAAAACTTTTAACGTGGATGGCTTAGTGGTCTAATGGTATGATTCTCGCTTTGGGTGCGAGAGGCTCCGGGTTCGATTCCCGGCTGAGCCCCACACGTTTTGCCCCTTTTAACTTATGAACATATTAAAGCATCTGCTACGAGGTATGGGCAATAGTTTTATTCACGTGACTGAGCAGGTTCATGTATACCATGCAGATAATCTAAATGAAAATGCTATGTTAAAACATGACTGCTATTGTCAGACAACAAAAATGGTTTTAAGACAACGGTTTTTTGATTCCCTAATTATCCCCCCCCCTGTTAGTGAAGTCTGCATAGGAAAGGAAAAATTTTCTTCACCTTATTGCCAGGGCCATTGCATATGATGCATTTCTATTTGCAGCAGACATGCCACTTCTGAAACAAAAAATATTCGTTGAAATCATAAGATAGAGAAAGGAGATAGAAAAAAGGATAATTTATGTACATATAGTCTTCACCTTTAATGGCTTTTAAAAACAGCAAGAGTATTTCAGGTTTCTTCAACAGCCGGAGCAAACGTACCCAGGGTAGAGCAAATAAAGAGCAAATTTCCCGGTGTGTGCACTATGTATAATTTGGGTACTGGGGACGTGCCGCCCGAAACGGTACCGATTTTCGCGATTTTGATATAAGGAACGGTGTCAGTTTTTACAATTTTGGTGTTTTGGTAGATTTTCACGATTTTAGTCAAGGAACCGTCTCCTTTTTCACGATTTTTATGCTTGAATAATTGAAACTTGGTATAAGGCCGGGTATCCATTTTCGAAAAATTGGTATAAGGTCGGGCATGTTTTCGATGCTTGGGCAGCACGTCCCTTACAGAATTTGATTGCGTGCCCCCCCTAAATAGTTATGGTGCTGAAGGAGGCTCAACGTAGCCGAAGCATAAAAACAAAATGGGAGCAGAGCCATGTGCTTTTCATATCAACATATATATTTCGACAGGAATGCTGCAGCTTGGTTGTTTGACTTATAGTTGTTTATAGTAAATTCGATTCAGCCTTCGAGTTGCTTAACGTTCAGGTCAGTCCAGCGCCCTAGTCGCTTATCGGGCGGTTGGTTATTAAAAAAAGTGTTCAGTTGAAACGAAAGTCACAAGTTTATTCTATGCCTGACAGAAGTCTTTCATCTTGTATTTCAGCTCTCAGCCTTATGAATTATACTGAAATAAAACATTAATAGTACCTCTCCATCAACGCAGTAGGGTTTTTAGCCATTTCCAAAGCATTTCTACAAGAAAAATATACCATTGTTATTGGGTTATGTTTAGCAATCCAATTTGAAAGACGCAGTCAAAAACCTCCGTTCTTTAAGTGATGTGAACGCCCAAGCAAAATCAATCTTTTTCTACCTACTTCTAACAAAAATAGCATAGTTTGAATGAGACCATGCTCTAGGAACATAATTCAGCTAAGCGCCATCGACAAAACGTTGTACTGGATTACTGTTAAAAATCTACATCTCCACATACGAAAATTTGTAGCAATATTACAAAAGAACAGATAGACATACTTGAAAACCATTTTCCTATTTGTAACTATAATTTCTTCATCTAGAGCTTCATCGGGATTACTTTCCAAACACGGCCTCAGATATTTCTTATTGTAGTAGTCTATCACCCCCTACAAGAAAAACACATAAGGCTATTAGCGACAGAATACATAGTATATTTCTCACTCGCTTGTAATCCAAAGGTTCCACGAACTAGCCTTAAAACACAATTTGAACCAAACTGGCCAATGTTTTTGCAAGGGAACCCTGAGACCCCGTTTACACGATATCGGTACCACACCGGTACGATTTGACACCGGCATGAAACCATGCCGGTGTGGGTTTTTTATCATCCCGTTTACACGATACCGGTGTGATTTCATGTCGCTTTGGTTAAACAATGGCTGTGACATCATAGAGCTTAATTTTGTGATTTTGGGCTATGGCCTAAGCTCTAACAAAGAACAAAACCAAAAAATAAACCAAGAGAGCTAATTGCAAACAGTCCCCGCCGCTCGAGGCAAACAAATTTTAGCAACCAGCCATTATTTCATCGATGTAAATAAAAAATACACGAAAATGCCGTGTCAGAAGTCGAATAAAGCCAAGTGTAAGACGAGAAAAAGCAACTAAATTTACTTCAATCGACAAGGAAAATCAATTTTCATGATATCACATCAGAAAAACATTTAATAAAGAAAAAATTTCAGTATAATTCCTATCCTAAAAGCAATCGAAGTGAAACCGACATGAAATCGTATCGGTACCATGCCGGTATGGGGTGTTTACACGATGTCGCTATCACACCGGCATGAAATCGTACCGGTGTGGCTATCGACATGTGTTTTCACACCTTTTATGCCGGTGTGGTACCGATATCGTGTAAACGGCTCGTCTAAAAACAAAAGATTCGACACCGGTGTCATATCAAACCGGTGTGGTACCGATATCGTGTAAACGGGGTCTCAAGTGAATTAATGGTATGATTCTCGCTTTGGGTGCGAGAGGCTCCGGGTTCGATTCCCGGCTGAGCCCCAAAATTTTTCTATCCTTTACCTCTGTCCACCATGCATGCTGCTGCTAGG
This sequence comes from Chrysaora quinquecirrha, assembly GCA_014526335.1. Classification (NCBI taxonomy): domain Eukaryota; kingdom Metazoa; phylum Cnidaria; class Scyphozoa; order Semaeostomeae; family Pelagiidae; genus Chrysaora; species Chrysaora quinquecirrha. The sequence goes on along the minus strand of JACTAT010000054.1, from coordinate 1,012,601 downwards.
ATCATTTGGGTTCTACTTCAAATTATAATTTGATTGACAGACATCATTCGTTTGTAAAGCAAAAGGGAGGCGTGATGAAAACCAAATCATTAAGAGATAGCTAATTACTCAAGCGGATGGACCATATTTGGTGCATTTTGATTGTCATGTTTGGAAAAAGCCGTTTCTTTCAGCTGCTGCATTTTTCCACTTATGGCAGACAAGAGTCTTGTCACAGTCACGCAGCCACAGTAGCCGAATTTATGATTGCTAGAAGACGCTGTTCGCATAAACTGTTTGCTGTTGATATTTTTAGCGTCCAACAATCCAGCGGCGTATAAATGCCTGAAGTAAAAAGAATTCAAATGTACATCGTCTCAGTGATTACCCGCCAGTATCCGTGTCCATAATGGCCGCTAACTTCTTCAATTCCAGCTACAAGATGATCGATTATCTACAAAGATAAAGACAGAAGACTAAAGACAAGGTTTTTAGGAATAGGCTATTCAGTCTGAGAAGGGGACATAAAGCTAGAACTTCGCATCGTGAAGTGAACTCATTACATGGAGAGATGGTAATTTGCATAGCATGCATCAGATCACATATTTCTTAAACCCCGTTTACACTCTAATGCCTGTATGAGACGAATACGGTAAGAACCTATACCGTTTTGCTTTGCGTCTACACTATGCCGGCACAGTTTTAATATGAATACGGTACGGAATGAATACGATACGCCAACCGGCCTCTTCTGGAAACGGCATAGTGTAAACGGCTGAATAAGGTACAGTTTGATTCCGCTTTGTTGAATGAATGAGAGAAAAACAATTACTCTTTGTTCTTGTTGATATAAACAAATAGATTTTAGACAAAAAACTTTCGTATTCATTTCATACCGGTACAAGCTAAACGGAGCCTTAAAAACTGATTAGCTGGCAAAGGCTGACTCTCTCTCTTTCTCAATTCTTCCTACATCCTTGATGAAATTTAGAGAAGAGATGACTATACTCACACGATCGTTGATAACACCAGCCATTGTAATTTCTTTTTTCTCTTTTCTCTTGATTTTAAGTAGCTTAACAAGAGGTTTTATAGTAGTTCCCTGTCAAATAAAATTGGCAATAAGTTACGATATAGGATAGATTGGGCAGTCACGTCTTTCAAGGGAAGGGGGATATTATCGTTTTTATTACGCAAAAAACACACAACTTCTTGCGCTAAAAAAGTTGTAAGGAACTGGCATGTCAGGCAAATTCTAGAATGAAATATGAACTTGGCTTGGCAACTCGAATGGACGAAAACAACGAATTATTCACGATGCATTCCTCTTAAACGTCCTGGCGTTAAACAGCAACATGAAAATCGACAAAAAGAAGGGCCAAATTTTGATCGTGAACTTTCACCAGCCAAGAAGGGGGTACCGGAACAGGGTTGAAAGGGACGATTGCCACTGGACATAATGAAGACATAATGAAGACATAAGGAGGACATAATACGGCAGCAAGGTCATTTAATCAACCATGGATAACAGAAACGCTTTTCAAAGAATAGCGGGTGGTTCAAGTACAGGTACCAAAAACTACCACCCCTAAACTCAATCAGAAGATATGGATGGCTTAGTGGTCTAATGGTATGATTCTCGCTTTGGGTGCGAGAGGCTCCGGGTTCGATTCCCGGCTGAGCCCCTAATGTTTTCCTGCTTTACCTATACTTCAAGTATGTTTAGCATGCCCAGAGGCTATCATAGGAGGCGTACTACTTGTTAAACTTTTATTTTTTTTCCTGCAGATTTGGCAGATACTGAAAAAGCCTTTCTTTCTTTGAAGGCTCTTTGAAAGACCTCTCCAAAACTTGAAGGTTTTCTTGGCCAAACAATGTGTGTCAAGAAATGGCAAAGTCTTTGAAAGGAATTCTTTAATGCGAATTCAAATCGACGGGGAGTGATGGTTCAATGAAGAAATCTCTAGTAACATGAAGTAACTTACTTGGACAAACACAGTGAATATAACAACGACCATTGAAGTTGTAATTAGCATTTCTCTGAGTTCTTTCTTCATGTGCTTGCTGTCAAGTAAAACCGCGAGACAGAACGCCACGGCACCTCTTAGCCCACCATAGCTCTGATCAAATAGAGAAAATCAATGTAATACGCTCTCAAAACACAACTGACAGACACTCTTAAGGCCTGGCTAAACTAGGAGACATGTCGCGCACGACTCACTCTCGATGTCTCCCAGTTTAGCCACCTCGGAAACCTTGTAGTCCGCGACAAAATTTCTAGAGAGAGACATGAAAATATTTCTGGAAAACAATAGAAGCATTTCTTGTTTCCATAACTCGGGGGACATGTTGCTCGCTTGTCGCTCGAATGTTTAGCCACCCTGGGAGACACGCTGAATACAATATCTCACGCAATTTGTCTCCTAGTTTAGCCATAGCTTTAAGGTACTGACAAGGACTTCACGTCAATGTAGAAGATTCTGCAAAAGAGCCATATTTTATGGCCTGCGTTCCAAAACATTACCTACCTATTGATATTAACAGTTAGGTTGATTGGAGCAAAGGCTAGATAATGCACAGATAAATTTATGAATCAATTATATTTAGTTGAGAAAAGCTATGGCTAAACTAGGAGGCTTGTCGCGCGGCATGTCTCCCAGGGGATGGTGGCTAAACATGCGAGTGACGAGCGAGCAACATGTCCCTCAACTCATTTGCATGTCACGGAGACAAGAAATGTTTTTGTTGTCTCCCGGAAACATTTGCGTGTCTTTTGCCACAAATTTTGTCGCACGCTACAAAGTTTCCGAGGTAGCTAAACTGGGAGACACCGAGGGGCATCAATGTCGCGCACGGCATGTCTCCTAGTTTAGCCAGGCCTTAAGAAAGTGGCACTGAATGCAAACACTGGCTTTTATCTTGATAAAGTAAATTTGTGAAGACTACTGCGATTATTGTTCGGCAAATCTTGCCGCGTTTACTAAAAAAGAAATAAAGTTGTGGGACAAGCTTAAATTTAAATTTGCTGAAACGACAAACTACGAAGATGTTTTCCAGTCTAATTTGGAATTGGAAGATAAGATTTGCTCCAGTCAACTCTTACCATTATAAATTGTTCAGTAGTGCCGATTTTCGTTACTCTACCCATGTGATTGGCAATAGCAGTCAAGCCAATGACGCCTACAGATATAAAAAAAAAACAACTGAGTCAAATGGATAAGGATAAGGCACTGGCCAAACCGACCAACGACCAAACATTATTGGTCCAACATTGGAGCTTTGCTTGTCAAGCAAAATGTTTGGCCGTTTGGCTACGTCGAAAAAAACATTGCTCGTCCAATGTTGACGCAAGCAAAAAATGTTTTGAACTTTTTAAAAACATCACGCCACAAAGTTTGTTACTTTTGCTTGTCGAGAAATGTTTATTTGGACGTGGCCAAACGGTCAAACATTTGCTGTACAGCAAATTTAAAATGTTGGACCAACAATGTTTGATCGCTTGGCCAGGGCCTAACGGGTCATTACAGTAAAGCCTGCACACGAGAACCTAAGTATTTGAATGCAGCCTGTTTTGGTTCTTATGTAACCAGGTGTACCATCACCATAGTATAGGTTATTAACATAGGGTTTGAAGCAATAACCAGAGGAACAAATGGTGACTAAAGGTTTAGCTGCTTTATGGAAGGTTAATTCACTACAAAGTTTCATTTAAATTCTGTTTAGTGAATTGCAACCCTTAAATAAGAAAATGTGGTGATACCAGACTATAATGGTTCTTTATAACCGTGTAGAAAAAACATAATACCAGGCTGTAGGTTCTTAATAAACGAAGCTCCTTATCCGAGCCAACAGAATCTAAGGTTTGTGATTTTCATCTTCTGTTTATATGGAGAACGTTTCATCCCGGTCAGGTGAGATCTCACTCGCTGAGAGGTGGGATCTCACCTGGGTGGGATGAAATTTTCTCATATAAACGCTGGAAGGTGGGATGAAAGCTGGACGGTGGGATGAAATTGCTCATTATGCGCAAGCGCCAGACATAATCCTATTGTCTGAAAAAATTAAACAAAAGCGGAAATATGAGACAAGTGGCTGGAAGGTGGGATGGAATTCTGCATATAAACTCTTGAAAATTTCGTCCCACTGCTCAGCTGACGGGCTGGAAGGTGGGATGATTTTCCCCATATAAACAGGCCCTAAGAGCATATTAATTACAACTTTTTTATCAACAATTTTTAGCATCCTTTGTAATACAGTATATGAATACTGTATATAATTGTATAAAGATAATGTAATGCGCCTTTGAACCGTGTGAGCAATGAGGATGAATGGTGCACTATAAATATCATACTATTATTCCTATTATCGCACGAACTGATTGGTGTTCAAAACACAATACTAATCCACCATTACTTTTCTGATTGATGCATTTCGATCCGCATCTAGGTATAAATTCCGTTTTAGTCAATTGTTTTGGTCGTTTTCTGAAGTTAATACTCTGAGGGGTGTCGGGCGAAAAGGCTTTTCAGTATGTCAAAATATGTTTCTCCTATTGCTCGCAGTTTTAACGCTACATAAAACTGAAAGGCTAAAAACGTTTTAAGGTAATTCTTGTGACAAGTCTTCAGTTTCACAAAAGTCAACAGTTAAGTCACTTAGTTTCAACTGAAGGAATTCCTCCGTTAAGTTTCTTTTACCCCATAGCATTGCTTGCACTTACCTACTGCTCGGTATATCGTGATGAACAGCAAAGTTAGAAAGACAAAGCTTGTGTTCCAACGATGTTGATCCATTACTAGAGATACTCCAAGAAACATAAAGATAATTGTTTCACAGCAAGTGCTAAAGGAAAACAGACAAGTCATAACCAAAATTGAAGGCCAAAATACAAAACGAAATTTCGAATAGCAGGGGATGGTATGTCAAGAATAGGAATCTTACAGCACGCATTTGTTGGAAAAGAACACTGAACTACTGGAATGTAATGACAAGACTCAGAAACATGAGAAAAAAATGACAGGCTGAAACGAGAAAGAAAGGTATCGAAGCTAAGATTTGTTTATAAAAACCATACTACCTTCAGATTGAGAGGTTTATCAACCTGATCTGGTTACAAGTTCACAGGTCCCTGTGTTACGAATCACTCGCATTTTCATTGGTAGGTTAATCGAAACCTCGACCCTAGCGCCAGTCGCTAGGATCTCAGTAGTAGGTTAACTATAGGTAGGTTAATCGAAACCTCGACCCTGGCTGTGACGCTACCGTGGTTGGGCTCCAACCCTGACCACACTGAGCTTCTGACACCACGAGTCAGCTGGATTACACCACGACGCCACAGCACCTTCAGAGATAGCACCCACAGATCTTTATGGGTTGATTATTACCCGGTCGGGGAAGCCATAGCTACATGAAGGGCCTTTGTCATAACCTGTCGACAGACCAAATATGAATTGGAAAATGGCCATCCATCCCTCAGATCGAGATCAGAGATGCTGACCCGGAATGCAGTTGCAAATGGACAAATCAAGCCCAAACCTTTCGTATAACCTATCACCCAAGCAAAGATAGTATGCTAATACGTTTGGCTACAATGAATGGCTTATGCAAGATTCGTTGGCAAAAAATTACCTTACAAGTTTCATGAAGTATTTGATAGTAGTGTGAGACTTTCTTGAAATATTTGATTCCACATAGGGTTTCATTATAATGGCACAGAAGAAGATTCTAAAAAAAAAACAGAGGAATGATGGATTAATAAGCAAAATATAGAACAAGCGCGCTAAGGCAACTACATTTTGTAAAAAATAACAGAATAATGCACATTTCGCAATAAATAACGACCTCACTGGGAAGGTCCGATTGTCTTGTGTTTGTTTTGTATTAACAATTTTTATTAAGGTTGTAGGCCTAAATTAGCTGTAATTTTGCTATTTATTTGTAAATTGCCTACGTAAAATAAATTAATGATGATGATGATAATAAATAACTGGCGACAAGCATGCAGGTACCCGAAAATCATCATAGAGTCGTTCAAACTTCTAACGTGGATGGCTTAGTGGTCTAATGGTATGATTCTCGCTTTGGGTGCGAGAGGCTCCGGGTTCGATTCCCGGCTGAGCCCCAACGTTTTTTATCCAACTTCCATGTGCTTCCATTAACCATACACACGACCGACACCTTTTAAGGACAGTGATGCAAGACTTTGTCTCATACTACTACACAAGAACGCAACTTAAACCTTGCAAAACATTAGAAAACATTGCTGTTTGTTTTCCCGACTCAACCAGGTGGTGGTCTGACGGAAAGCTAAGTCTAAAGGGTTGCTTATTCGAGGGAGAGCGCTTGTTTAAAGAAATCGGTAGATGAGTTAAAATAGACAATAATGAGAACAAGTTTTTGCAGTGTACATTCAGGCACTCTTGAAAGCCGGCTTTGAAGCTTTACTCGTCACGACAACAGGAGTTCTGTCTTCAAAAAATAACTGGTGACGAGAATGCAGGTACCCAAATATCACCATTGAGTCGTTCAGAATCTAACGTGGATGGCTTAGTGGTCTAATGGTATGATTCTCGCTTTGGGTGCGAGAGGCTCCGGGTTCGATTCCCGGCTGAGCCCCAACGTTTTTATCCAAGTTCTATGTGCTTCCATTAACTATACACACGAACAACACATTAAAGGACAGTGATGCAAGATTTTGTCTCATGCTACTACACGAGAACTCAAGTAAAACCTTGCAAAACATCAGAAAACGTTGCTGTTTGTTTTCCGACTCCATCAGGTGGTGGTCTGATGGGCAGCTTAATCCAAAGGTTGCTTATTCGAGGGAGAGCGCTTGTTTAAAGAAATCGGTAGATGAGTTAAAATAGACAATCATGGGAACAAAATTTTGCATTAAACACTAAGGCACTCTTGAAAGCCGGCGTTGGAGCTTTGCTCGTCGCGATAACAGGAGTTCTGTCTTAACCATAACTGGTGGCGAGCATGCAGGTACCCGAAAATCACTGTAGAATCGACCAAACGTCTAACATGGATGGCTTAGTGGTCTAATGGTATGATTCTCGCTTTGGGTGCGAGAGGCTCCGGGTTCGATTCCCGGCTGAGCCCCAATATTTTGTCCAAGTAGCTACTATGTGATCCTATTAACCATACATGACCGACCCTTCAAGATGCTCCAATAAGAAAGCTCAACTTAGGAACCAGCTACACTATGCCGGCATGCCTCGTCGCACCTTGAATTTTGTATCGGGTAGGGCTTTCAGTTATACAATGACAACTCACTCCGATATATGACGCTCCGAAATCTTGTTTTACTATCGTTTCACAAACAAATGCGAAACATATTTGCGAAGAAGCTGCCGTGACATCTTCTACATCCACATCTATATTAATACTTTGCAAGACCAATTGGCATTACTGCAAAGGGGTCATCTTAGTGTAACTGCAATGATTGCGACGAAAACCATGGCACTGCACTCAGTATAACTGCTGCAAGAAAATCAAAACGCGGCGACATCATTTCGGCATAGTGTGCCTGGGGCCTTTTAAGACTTTTAAGCATTATAACTTACGCCATGATTCCAGAGAAATGAAAGATCTCGGCTGTGAGATACGCCATATAGGACATAATGAATATGAAGATCGGCTCAATAACTAGAAAAATAACAAGAATTAATAAGTTAAACTAACCTAGGACAGCACTACTTATAAAAAACCCTTAGGAGTCATTATCAGCCCCATACAGAGGGACCTAAAGGACAATTAATTTACTTAAACTATAACTGATCCTAAATCTGAAAAGTGGTTTTTTGCGTATTCTTACCTCGTACATGCTTCGTAAACCTCGTGATGAAACTAGTTGCCAGTCCCCAGATGACGCCGACCAAGGTTCCTCCCAGACTGACGACAAAGAAGGAGACAATTGCCAGCGCAACCTACAATAAAGTGACGCAAGTTAACATTTGAAGCAAAAATGTGGGGCTCAGCCGGGAATCGAACCCGGAGCCTCTCGCACCCAAAGCGAGAATCATACCATTAGACCACTAAGCCACCGATATGAGAATACTTTATAATTCTGGAATGATTTTACGGGTTTTCAGGGTACCCGCAAATATTTCTGCAGGGTAGAACCTGGTAGCTTAGCAACGATATTAACTCAAGAATACAGGTTTGTACGAAAAACCGCTTTTTCCTATAGGAGACCAATCTCGGGGAAAAGGAGTAGGACTTTCTTAATTTTCACCTTATTTGAAAATGAAAAGTTTCTCGATAATTCCTACGATATCCAATTCTTATTATTGATAAATTGGTAAATGTATTATTGGTAAGATTACTCATAAAAGGAGGTTACAAGAGTTGGGGAGAATAAGTCTATGCTTGTGTGCAAGGGTGCAAAGCTAGTGAGCAAAGGGGATGCTCAAAGTCCGCACATATATTCGAGCCTATAAAGAAACCAAGAACCAAAACTCACTTGTTTGAAATCGATGACTGCCATGGTGGACATTGCTTCAAATGTGTGGTAGAGCACAACGGATGCAGCATCTAAAGAGTAAGAGAACCATCATTCAAAATAAAGACAACGTCACAAAAACTCCAGCAAAAAATCTTGTCGTTCCGCCAGCTTTTGCAGCGCTCTATTCCGGGTTTTTTTTAGATGTGCAGCATTTATCAACTTGTCGAAAACATCTAGTTGATTTTTGGTTGTATAGTATGTGTATATTGGTTTCTCGAATTTCTCGATTTTCGGTGTTCGCAACTCACGCAAGCGAGCTTCGAAAAAAGGCGTGCCAAAATCGTTTATTCTGCTGTGGCGTTGGGTGTAATCCAGCTGACTCGTGGTGTCAGGAGCTGAGTGTGGTCAAGGTTCGAGCCCAGCCACGGTATCGTCACAGCCAGAGTCGAGATCTCGATTAATTAACCTACTACTAAGATCCTAGCGACAGGAGCTAAAACACCATTTCATCTTCACTTTCAATTATCTTTGTTTATTCTACTTTGTTCACTCATTCAACTAGAACTTGGAAGAGGACCTAACATGCATAAGAAAAACGAAAATCTAGTCGTTCAGCTGGGCCAGTAAAATAGTAAAACACGCTAGAATCGGAGCTAAAAAATCATTACCATTCAAAACAGATTCTCCAAAGACTAAAATATACAGAATTTCATGAACTTGGACTTCTTCGAAAACAGCAAGAACCTAGAACAAAAGGCTATAAGCTTACAGCACTTAAACAGGAACACTCTCACAAATTTATCGCAAGGGGCCTAAAATCGAGTGAATTTGTTTTGACTCTTTGTTTGATGTCTTTGCTCCCCAACAGATGGTGCAGTCTGCAATATTTCTTGTCAGATCTTCTCTATTTGACTCTTTTAGAAACGTTTTGTAGCTAGATTTAAGCAATTCAAAACTGCAAACAGAATTCGCGTATTTTACCATAGCTTATCAAAACTGCTAATTTCGATAGTTCTCTTCGAAATCCTGAGCCCGAACTTTTATGGGACGAAGAAAATGTGGTTTGCTCTCACTCGCAGTGCAAAGGAAGCTAATTTAACTATGGATAGGAGGCATATAGGGGCGCAGGAAAGCACCTCTACAAGAGCTCCTCTAAGAAATAGAAATTTTCCATTGCTTTTGTGTAAACTTAGAAATGATTAGGACTAAGATGATTTCAAGTTCTTTCTTAATTCTTCAATCAACCTCTGTCAGTGTCAGTAAAAACTTGATTAGCTACAATTAATCGGGAAAAGAAAGCATAGAGGAAGCAAAAAAACTTGGTTCAAGGTTTTTAACTATCCAAGCTACACAACTGTATAGATTGTATGAGTTACATACCGCCACGGGATCAACAGCTGAAATCAGACTACCAAACAGCAATGCATGCATCAGCGAATATGGAACAGAAACCACACCACGTGAGGCAAACAGTGAAAGACCTGAAAGAGATTTATTTCGGATTAATTTCTAGAGCTGACAAGATTAATGAAGAAAACCTTGGTTGTAGTTTTTCGACCATAATTTCACTTCAGACACTTTCACTACTTCTTACGCAGTCAGAGCTATTTGCAAACTGCTAATCGGCGATTTTATGGAACTAATTTATCGCAATCGACATACCGACATAAGGGCTCTGACAACTAGTTGGCAACTAGTTCCTTTTTGACGGAAACTAGTCGGCGCATGTCCAGAAAGTTGGGTATGTTCTGCTTCTGCGATTAGTTGACAATTGATTCCCGAAAGTCGCAGTCGACCTGAGCGCTCTTGCGACCACGGTCAACAGTATGTTCGGACTAGCTGTTGACATGCCAATAAATCTAGCACCTACAACTTATTTCCATCAGTTCTATCGTATCGTAGATCGACATAGTCTGGCTTTATAGATTCTGTTTCAAAGAAAATCGCCGTCTTTGGAGGTACATCGAGATCGACAAAATACGACGTCGAAATACTGGTTAATTTTGCAAATAAACAGATGTGAATGAATCGAAATGAGTTGTATAAATGAGGATGACTCACCGATCGCAAAAGCGTTGAATATGGTACCCTAAGAAAGAGATTTCATGAAGTTAACACTCATAATGATAAAGTTAAGTAACCACATAGGCTTTTGGGAGGATGTTGAGGATTGATTGACAATGTATACAATGTATACATGTATACATGTCAAACGGGAGGAGAGCCTTGGGCTGTATGACTTGGAGAGTGACTCGACGATTTCATTGAGCTCTATAGCTTAGTGGAAACGTCGTTGGCTCTCTGGTCATGCAGTCCAGGTTCGAATCCCATCTACTGTGGTATGCCACTTGCTGAAAAATGTATACATGCCATGTATACAAGTATTGCAAAGTGATGCATGTATTGTATTATATATACTGTATTGTATTGCAATGCATTACAATGTATTGCATGTATACAATGCTATGTAGCTACACAATGCAACGTATGCAATGCAACACATGCAATCTATACAGATGCTACGTGATGCTACGATGCTACGCACACGATGTATAGATATATAGCTACACGTCTCTACGGATAGCGAAAACATGACGCAAATATATCTTTCCAAGAACGTTTTCGTGTGACAACCCTTACATCAGCATTATCATGTATTCCTACTTGAGGGTATACTCCCATCACGTGCTTCCCATGTCAAGATTTGATATGATTTGCATAAATTCTTTCTTTTTAGCCGCTTGCCTCCTAATTCTACAGTAGCTATACAAACATCAGAAATTCGTCTTAAAAAGAACGAACACATGTGGACCGAATTTTGCCACGCAGAATAGTGCAGCTAGAAAAAACCTTTTGACAGAAAGAGCTCAGTTTCGTGTGAGCTGATTGGCATCCGAAAAACAAAGTATTTCGATTGTAGCTACTCTCAGTTGAGACGCTACAGCCAAACTCTGGCCAGTTGATTAAGAATAGTTTGTAACAAAGTATAAGTATATAAACCCACCATTGTTGCATACAGAAGAATAGTCCCAATGTTTGAATAAAATGCCCTTATAGGAATGAAGTACCCAGCTTCAAGAATAATCCTGCAAAAAAATATAAGCGAATAGGATAAAAAAATTACTACTAGTACGTAAGATAATCATATTCACGTTGTGTAGCTTTGAATGAAAAGGATTACTAGTTTCACTGCCACTATAACGTAGTTTCCCAATAGATCTTAAGTACGACAGATGATAGGAAAATGCTCTGAGATCAATCCAAGTGAAGGTAAAAGTTCAATGGTGAATTTAGCAGCGCCAATCGCGCTAGCATTGACGCTACCCGTTGCTCAAACTCTGACCTGACTGAACTCAAGGACACCAAGAATTAAGTTAGTTTTACACTATAGGCAGATTTTTCCGCTCGCTTGCTACTATTTTGAGAGGTCGCCCAACCCGAACTAGAATCAAAGGATTTCTCTGTCAATCAGCGGCAGCTGTCTTAAAAAAACTATTTTCTATTTCCACTAGGGATAAGGCGCCAACGTGCTCCACTTGGAATAAGTGACGGCATGTGGAAGCTTTCAAGCGATTTCATTGGCAGGCGTCCTCAGACGCGGCGGAAAAGTTAAAGTTGAAGTCAATCCAACAATCAAAAGCTCGCGTAGCGGAGCGTTTAGAAGCGAAGCGACCACAGACCTCAACTGCTCGCCGAAAATTCAGTGCAGTGGAAAACCGGCTTTAGCTGGATTAGACAATAACGCCACAGGACCTTGATCGCTCCCTATTCTGCGAACTCTCCTTCATGGATCCCTTCGTCTTTGAGGAAACAGATCGTAGTTGAGTCAAAGAAATCGTGAAAGTTTTAGGCTGGTTACAATGGGGAGGTTTTCCAATCGTACGATTATCGCATGATCTACAATACAAATGTACAGAATCGCGAGCCACGCAGCACGCGAATATCGTACTGATCGCGTAAATTGTGATGTGTTGAATACTAGGTCCAATTCCCTGTACTGAATTAAATAGACGAATTATTAAATCATACCAAAATTGCAGTAATACTTACGGTGGCAGCAAGTAAAAGAAGAAAAGAGGTGACGTGAAGTAGAACGTTTGTTGCTGTAAACCAGCCGCTCTAAAAATATTTTTATGTGATGAAAATCAATTTAAAATTACAGCAGAAAACGGAGAGACATTTCAATTTTCAAAACATGTGCAAGATTTCCATTAAACCAAAAGGATTTCCAAGGGATTTTCAAGAAATAAATGGGTTTTCAGCCAGATTGTCTGATTTCAACGGAAAGAATCATTCCTCCAAGAAAATCAGCAAAATGTGTTATTGATAAGAGACAGAGTTTGTATTTTGAAGAAAAGAGTGAGATAGTATTACCTTAGAATCAGTCCAACTGGAATTCCCAAAAGAATAAGCAAGCTAAAAAAGATAGATGAAAAAATTAAATGGCTCAGCACACTTTTACTTTTTTCCAACCAAGAATCTTTACTGTTTAAACAATAAGGCATCTGATCAAGCATAGAAGTCATTAGCTATATGACCACGAGGGTGGCATGGGCAGTACTGTCAAGAGGGGGGTCCAGCAGAGTCAGAGGTCCAGGGCCCAGGCTGTTAAGGGGCCTGCAAAATTTTAAAATTCTCTTAATGCTTCCCGTTAAAGCTTCCCAAAGCCCCCTGGCCACTATGTTTCTGAATGGGAATGCTTCAGTGCCACTTGAAACCTCTAATATCAAAACTTACCATGATTCAGGCATAAAAGATGAAAGGCGTTTTGACAGATGAAAACCTAAAAAAATAAATTAGGAGAACTCAGTTTTAGCATTGTCTATTCTGTTCTTATGCAGAGAAGAGGGCTGTTTGAGAAGGAGATGTCCAAAATGTTTTTCAATGTTTTACTCTTTTCTGCCAAAGGGGAATGCCCTTGGTCTAATTACCTTGTGGCAGATACTACTTTATATATTAATTTGGGTTGGGGCCAGAAAGCAACTGAAAATAATGATACAATGTGGTGGTAATGCCTTAGAAATCGTGACCAGCATGGGAATCACAATCAGTTTTGGCTTTTGTAAAGGGACCATCAATCATTTCAAAGCTAGAAACACTGGATAAAAGACTTCCTTTAGCAGAGGACCTCAAGTGTCACTCTATTGGTTTAAGATCCCTGGACTGCTTCTGGAAACACTGCCAAAGGGCAGGTATGGGGTTTTCTGAGTCTGGAAATTGCTCAGATTTCCTTCTCTTTGCTATTTCAAAAGCTTGGGGTTTGCAGCGGTTTGCAGCGGTCAGAATGGGGGAGAGGGTGTGTGTACCCAAGCCAAATATACCTCTATCAACTGACTTTAAAATGCCCACACCCTACCATATAGCCAAGCTTGCGATCATCAGCATTACCTACCAATTTTTGCAACACTTGCCAGCAATATCCATAAACAGACAACATATGGTGTTTCCACTCTTTTAAAGTCAAATTTTGCAACTTTAATTCCTCCTTTTGCTTTATGACGCACGTCTTTTCCTTTCTCGTGAGGACTCTTTGTGGTTCCATTACTTGAATTGTAAGCTGCATTATTTGTTGTTTGCAAAACATTTGTAAACAAAACTTTGCTAGGAGTTAATGTTGATTCTGGGCAATTCTTTGTGCAGTTCTGTCTGACTGGACTGGCAACAGAAACATCTAGACATATTGCAAATAAAGCATATAATAAAAAGCTGACAAATGGCGATTTTGATCTTCTGGGCTGCATTTCTTTTCGATCCAAAACGAGTTCTTTTGCTTCCTGCAAAGATGCCAATTTACCGACCTTACCCCAACTTCTACTATTTTGAGAGGTTGCCCAACCCGAACTAGAATCAAAGGATTTCTCTCCCAGTCAGCGGTCAGTAGAGCATTGCAGCAGATCTCTTGATAACTTCTTTATGATGCTTCAGATTAATACCATACAACAGAAAAAAATAGGCCTATATGCAAAATAAGACTGCCCCCGCTCTCGGTTTGTTGTTGTGGGCGCGTTCGACTAGACTGATTACCTGAGTCGTTGTTTCGCTATTGAATTGAATTGCTGGACGCTCAAACTACGACTCATAAACTTTCACTGAGAAAACTGGCCTGAAATTTCCTGCCTCGATTCCATTATTTTGTGCAGTGAAAATGTGGCGACCCCCTGACAAAAATCTCTCTCATCTCACTTTTTGACTCGGCCAAGTCAAAAGAAAAATCTCGAAATAGCTTCGCCGAAATAATGACGAAGGTTACAAAAAGCCTCTCTGACTGTTAGTTACATATAGTTTTATCCTATTGCTGAAATATGTACACCAGTTTTCAATTAAACAAGGTTAGCGTTTCAGTTTGCATCTGCTATATTTATATATTTATCAGTCAGTTCACCTGGTATGTAACTCGGCATCAGAACGCTCGAGTCAAATAAAACAACAAAGTTTCAAATTGTGATTGTCATATAAAACATGAATTCCAGCACATACCTATGCAACAGTTTTAAGATAAATAATTGATTGTAAATAAAGTAAAAAATGGCAATGCTATCTAGCCTAAAAACAAGTCAGTTTAAGGTTAAACTGAGCTAACTCACTCACGAATACCGAACCTTCCACATTTTGTTCAGCTTTCTGCCTCTCTCTGCTTGACCTACTATACCTATGTCATGTTCTAGTACCGAATTTAATGGATGAAGATATTACAGATATAAAACTTTGTTAAATTTTTCAGTCATTTATGAAGTCGATAGCTATATCAATGTGCTTACCATTTTTGATAAACAAAGCCCGCCTTATCTCAAAATTACAAAGTGGAGGAAACAGCTTCAACTTCAACATGAAACTGGACTTGACAGCTGAATAAAATTTCACCTTTCTCTAAAAGTTTCCAAAAAAAAAATTATCTGCAGTTGTTCTGTGATACTTCAAATGCTGTGGAACCAAGTTCAGAAATATTAACTGTTATATTGCAGTTGTTTCGTCGTTCGCTGTTCCTTTCAATTTTTCTTTCCTTGCTGCATTCCCATGAATGCAAATCCAAAATTCAAGTCTTCGGGAAAAACTCTTCTTCTTCACTTTAACTTGAACACACAGAACCAAATTTCAGCAGAAAACATACCAAACTTTCTGATTTCAAAAGCCATTCTGGAAGGCTATCCATTTTTTATTTCAAATTTTGGAAAAAATTAACTTTGTTGCTTGTGTGAAGCTGTGAAGAAATTCTCCCTCCATTTTGCCGACCAAAGACCTGATGTTATCCTGGGGGTCACATTTTCAGAAAATTAAACAAAAACTATCACGTGAAAGATCGATGTGGCTGAATAAGCCAATCAGAATGCGTTATTTGAAATGCTGCTCTCTGATTGGTAACCCAAAAAGTTGGGGTGGCAGGCCAGTTTTTTCGCTTAAAGTTTATGAGTCCCAGTTTGAGCGATCTCCTTTTAGTGCTAGCCTCGGTTTCATGAGCGATAACTGGGAGGACTCAGGTAATCAGTCTAGCGTTCGACTCGACTTTCAGTTCACAGAATTTTTGAAGAAAAGGAAGAACATTCTTGGTTCCCTGTGGAAAATGCAAAAATATTTGCTCCTCCGCAGCTGGAACTCTCGATTCAGGGGTTTTCTATTTGACTTCGACGAATGAGTCGGGGGTTACAGGTCGCAAAATATTGTTTGGTTCCTTTAACTGCTACTGCTTTCACAGTAAAAGACAAATTTTCAGCTTTTCAATTTTCGCCTTACTTTCACTTGTTAAACAGGGTGGGTTGGGTGTTGTGTTTGCCGAGAGTCAACTCGCATTTTGGAACTATTTCACTTCGCAATCGAACCCCCTGACAAAATTGTGGAGAACCTCCGGTATTCTTGTCACTTAAGGTTTCGTTCCCCCTGAATTCAAAGTTATTCGATATCAGAACCCCCTGTTTTATGGAATAAAAACTCCCGTGTGAAAATTTTTGTCTCTCTTCTCTCTTCGGAACCAAATTAGAAATCGAACCATTCTGAACTTGCAGAAGAAAAAGCCAAAGCCAAAATGCCTTTGAATCTTGGAGATGAGATGCCAAACTTCGAAGCTGATACAACGATTGGCAAAATAAAGCTTCACGACTGGCTTGGAGAGTCGTAAGTATGGCTCTGCCTCTTTCTGTTCTCATCTGTACGGTGAGACGCAGTCAGTCAAAAGCGAATATCACATTTTAGTAGATAGCGTCTAGCTATCTACCTTACAAGCACCTGCTTATATTTGTGCTTTTTGTTTTATTGTTTCAGTTTCTTGAGAAACAACGCTTGCAAGCTTTTAGGAGAGGTTTTTTGATCTTTTTGCCTGAGAAAGTGGGCGTGATTCTGGACCCTTCTTTTGTCGAGGAATGATATTTGAAACGAAACCCTGCTTGAAAATATTGCTGCAGATGCAGAACCTACGGTATCAAATGTTATGCAAGTCGGTGTCTCGAAAAACTCCACAAATCACATCTCAAGCTCTACCTACTTCTGAGGCCCTGTTTTTGACAAAAAAATAAACAAATTGAAATTCCATATGCAACCATGATCATTTGTTTTCAAATTCAGAGGTACATAAATTGATCCCTTTGTCTTCAAACAACAAAACTAGGGACCCTACAGTTATCAATTTCGGTAATTGTTTGTTTTGTTGAAAAGATTTCAAAACATTTCATAAGGCTGAAGTAGAATGAAATGTATGCAATTCTGGCCAAATATTGTGTCCTTCCCTTATCCAGGGAGGGCTACAGAGAGGTGAGGTGGGTTTGGCCCTCTAGGCTAGTAGCCAACCCCTTTTTGGACAAAACAGAGGGCTGAAACAGAGGGATTTGAGAATTTCTTATGTGAACACAATGGGTTATGGGTCTTTCAATAATCCAGCCCCTTGGGCAATAGGGTGGCTAAGGGGATGGCCCCAGCTGCCCCCTTTACATTTAACAAAGGTTGACTTACTTGGATCTTTCAATAGCTTAAATCTTCAAATAGTCTTGAGTTCTTTAAATAATCTTGCTTCAGGATTAAAGACACTAAGATCTTTTTGTGCATTTTTTAGGTGGGGGATCTTATTCTCGCATCCAGCAGATTATACTCCCGTCTGCACAACTGAGCTGGGAAAAGTTGAGCAGCTGATGCCAGAATTTCAAAAACGAGGTGTCAAAGTTATTGCATTGTCATGTGACAGTGTAGAGAGCCATAATGGTTGGATTGAGGATATCAAGGCTTACAATGGTCTGTCATCCTTCTCTTACCCCATCATTGCTGACCCAGACAGGAAAATTGCCTTGGAGTTGGGTATGCTTGATCCAGATGAGAAAGACAGCAAGGGTGTTCCTTTGACATGCAGAGCAGTAAGTGATCAATAGACACATTGCAATTAACTACATTCATCAGTTATTGATGGGGGCTATGGAAAAAGGGCAATGTGACACACACCCCCACTTTTTCAAAACATTGAACATTTTTGCATTAGTCTGTAAAATGGCATGGTCTTCCATTTTGCATTCCATGAATATGCCACGCTAAAGGTCAAACATTAGGACAATAAAAAGAAGAATAGAAAATTGCTCTTCCACACTGGAGATCTTTGGCGTATATTACATAGAATGGATTGGTCTTGAAGTTAGAATTAGCACTAGCTGAGTCACAAAATTACCACCAGAGAAGTTTTAGACATGTGAAATTCCAAAATTTCTGGGGACATGCCCCAGTACCCCTGTAAGAGAGGTGCTTCTTTGGTGCAAGTGTCACATGTCTTTAAATCATATTGGTGAATTCTACTGTATCCCCCCTCCAGCCCCCCTAGGTCAAGTAACACAAAGAATATCAAAATAGATTCTGAAAAGTCTTATCTTGTTATTTTAGGTCTTTGTTATTGGTCCTGGGAAAAAAGTCAAACTTTCCATTCTCTATCCTGCAACAACTGGCAGAAACTTCTCGTAAGTATGCAAAGAAAAATTTTCACAACAGTAACAGCTCTTAACTGAAGATTCTTATAGAATATCTTTAATCACATTTCTTTTGTACATAGGGAAGTGCTGCGCGTGATTGACTCCCTGCATTTGACAGCACACAAGAAAGTTGCAACACCTGTCAATTGGGAGGTAAGGCTATAAATCATCATCTTTATTTAAATTTTTTATTCATATTTTTATACAGCAATAGCCCAGTTTGCACCTGTTGCCTCTATGTCTTCATAGCTTGGATTAAAACTTTTAGTTAAAACCTATTCTTATTGCCTTTATCTATTTTAGAATGGTGGTAACTGCATGGTAATACCTACTATCTCAAAGGAAGAAGCAACTAAACTCTTCCCAAAACATGAAGTCAAGGCAGTGCCTTCCAAGAAAGAGTACATCCGTATCACACCTCAACCTTGAATATGAAATTGAACACTGCAGACTATGCGGGATTTATAGTGCATTAGATTGGTATTCATTTCTTTGAATTGTATGTGGAATTTTTGACTGGTGATAAATTTTTTTGATAAAGCACAATTTGGTAAAAAGTACAATGAATTGGGTAAAGAAAACATTGTCTTTTTATTGTGTGAAGAAAAATTGCCACTACTTGTAAATAGCTAACACTTGCACTAGCTCGTCTGCCGTACGTCACGGTCACCTAAACGCCATCTACAGCCAACGTTTTTAGGTGTTTCAGCACCTGCACCCAAGTTGAGCTGACAAATCTATATCCGAAATTTTGCGTAGTGTACATTTCACATCTCGACAGAAAGTAAGTACGCAAAGTTCGCATTGCCAATCTTACTGCATAGTGGCGTTGGCGGTAACGGGAGTACAGTCCTACAGTCGCGCCGCTCTCATAGCAGCCAAGTGGTTTGGGCTACAGCGGTGCGCATTATATACAATCAAATGACTTGGCTCTTCTTCAAGCGGTATAACTCCCGAAGCAGCTAGCTGTGTGGTTCGGCTACAGCGGCGCACAGTGCTATATATGCGCTGCTCCAGCGGCTTGCTTTTCTTCGAGCGACGGACGATAACCAATAAGGTTGCAAAGATGAATGAGTAAAACGAACAAAAGTTTACAAAACCTAACTCTATATCATAATCTTAAAATTTGATTTCAAACCCTAGAATCTACATGAAACCAAAAAATATGTTGGAATTTTAATTAATTATAACGACTATTCTGACAGTTCTTCTTTATAGAAAGCCGGTTTATTAGTTATTGCTTCTAAAATACTTTTATTTATAAAATTAATCATTTAATTAAATGTTATACTTCTTATGAACGTAAAAGAATTTACATGGTGATGCATGCATTTTAAACCCCCAATGGCACGAACAAGTAGGCTTACAGAATGAGCGAACCACTAAAAACCGACTTCGTTCTCACGCTCAGCGTTTAAAAGAAACCTATTATTGTAGCTGTTGCTTGCAGCTTTTACAGTAAGCATCAAGCATCTACTAGAAAATTCTCAGTTGGGTTCTGAGAACCTTAAGAAGCGACTGATTGAGCCAGAGTCAGGAAAAAGTTACGGTCACACGGTCATGACCGGAGGAAGGTCAGTTATAACAAAGGAAAATCTTTTGCCACACCCAAAACACGCCTGTTTTTCGTTGTTTAGTGAGGAAGGTATTCAGCTACTTGTATTTTTGTCTGGAGGAAGGTTGAACACTTTTCTTGAGTCTGGATTGAGCACTCGGTTTATTTTTAAATTATGGGGAAACTAAGAAACTCGGAGCGGGCCATTGTCTGTCAGTTTCTTATAAGAATGAATAGAACATATAAGGAACTATCGAACTTCTCATTCAAACAAAGCTGCAAGATCAGAGAGAATCCTGAAATCTCGGAGATTTTGCTTTTGGCACACCAATGAAAGGTAAAGAGTTAATTCAAATTGCTTTCTGTGAGTAACAAGCCAAGAAGTGAATGTCCCCAAATGCGGACTGAGTCAGAAAGACGGTTTCTAAGTGGTGCGTCCTTTCTGCTTGATGATACTGTAGTGAGGCCTGTGAATATCAAGCCAGTAGAAGCATTACCAGAATGCATAAAGAGTTACTAGCGATTTTAAAATCAAAATCAATAGTTAATGTTTGTGCGTGACCAAGATAAAATAAGAGTTCTCTTATTTTATCTAGGCGTGATGCATATTAAAGCTTAAAATAAGTACCAGAATTCTGCTTCAACCACAAGTCCCCTTTACCTAAACCAAGATAAGCTAAGCCACTGATCATAAGCAAGTCACGTGTATCTCAAACAAAACTTTGTATACGAGGGCTTATTCATAATGTATGTTGGCTAGCATTCACAAGGGCGTAGCTGCATATTTCTTCTTCTTACAAGGTTGGGAGTATCTCTGAGTCTTTCAGGCCTAAAATATTTCCTAAGTGCCTATTAATTTTATTATTGGTCTTCTAGTGAAAGCATTAGCACAAACAAATTCAACTACCTTTGAGTTGAACTTTTGGCAAAGGCCTCCAGCTGTACAAAAATTGCTATATGACCCCATGAAAATGCAACGTTTTCAATTGTTATTCAATGGGTCACATGGTCCTTCCGGAGGTGAAACGGTTTATAACTGGAAGTATCAGACAATGGCTGTTAGGGATGTACGTGCACAGGCCATATTGGTCCCTGTACATGCCCCATTCATGTGAACATTCGCCAGCGATGACATAAAAAAACTATGCTGAGCACCTATGACTGTCTGCAAAGTGATAACAAAAACTCTGCATTCTAATACATCGTTTTTTGTTTTTTGATAAAAAATCTTGAGCGAACATCGTTGCTAGCAGTTTTCTGCTAAGGAGTTTCTAGAACAATTTTGTGGACAGAAAAGTGTGCTGTTGCCCCTCACCTTTTCTGGTCTGATGGAAAGCTAGGCTACCCCTGACTCCCACAAGAATTTCTCAGTGTGGCTACTGCTATATCTCCCCGATGGGTCTGCTGATAAGTTTCAACAAGCTATCTGCAACGACCTGGCCTTTATCGATGCACTCGATAACAAAACCTTTATACAGGTAGCGTTTATTAAGATCCTCGGATATTGTTCTGACATGTAACGATAAAATATTTATTTCTACCTGAAAGCACGGAGATTAACTTCGAAAGGATGCGCTAATAAAACCATAAACCTTTTTTGCACCATTGGGACTCTGACACGTTGACAAAGCTCCCTTACTTCTCCTTACAAAAGTAGGCTTGGATTCCCAGTTTTCCAACGTTTCTCAAGGTTTTTGTAACTTTGCTCTACTTCCTACTTAGCAATAGACCCTCAAAACTCACTCCTGAAAACCCTATAAGATTTTCATTTTCTTACAGCTATGGGTTGGAAACAAATACTCAAATACTAAAGCAAATTATCCGAGGATCTTAATAAACAAAAAATACATTATATAATGGACAAATCAAAACAAGTTTAATCGTGTGTTTGAAATGAAAGTATGTGTGGCTGGAGTACCTTGATTAAGTTAACTAAACATCACTGAAAATTGTTTCTCATTAAAACAGTAAAAATGCTTAAAATTTTTTAATATAAAATATAAATTTATGTATTTACAAAAATATTGCTCTTGTCCCGAATCATGGGGCTTTCCGGCTGAGGTTGTTGACATTTTTGGTGCCTTTCGTGCCGTTTTTGCAAAAGTAACCTCGGTACCTGATAATGCTCATAATGCTTACCAGGTTGCTGGTGTAGCAAATGCTTGTAAGGGTTATAAGGGCTATTTCCGAGAATCACAAACCTTTTCGCCTTATAGCATGACAGAAACAGCACTCAACAAGTGAGTATTTCCTCGAGATGCCTCGTAAAACAATAGGAATTCTAGGCAGTGGCTTGCTTAGGATTTTCTAGAGGTGGGTTGAGTGAAACAACAAAATATTCCCAGTGGTTTATGGTAGGCCGTATGATTTTCGGCCCGTCTAGTTTTCATGCCGACGACAAATTTGTTAGTCTGACGAAAACGCTATGCACAAATTTACCGAAAAATTTGAACTCTTACCGCTTAACCCCAAAATTGTCGACGGTTCTCTCGAACTGTGGGACAAAAGGGGGCTGTTACACTCCCATACCCCATAATAAGGTATGCCTCATACCTTGTGATTGTCTTCTTTCTTAGAATAGCGAGCCTTATCAACAGTCTATCGGTTTGCTGGTGTACACCAAAGACACCATTCGTTCTGATATGACTAGCAGCTTCTGGCTGAATTCATTTGAACATTATAAAAAATCAATGAATGCTACCTTGGATTCGAAGCTGTTGATTTTCGTTTCTGCTGCAGTTTGAATTTCAGTTCGACATTCTTATTGATTGCATAAAAAACGTTCGTATTGTATGGTAGATTCAGATCCTCTGAAAAGGAAAAATTGCATTTTCAAAAATCGTCAATAAAGCCGAGCGCAAACTGTGCCAATATGTTGGCCAACATCGCCACCAACAATTGTTTGCCAACATGTTGGCACGGTTTGCTATAGATGTTGACCTAATAAACAACATGTAGTTAACGAAAAAATGTTTTAAACATGTTTAAACATGTTGGTCAAAATTTTCGTCGATTTGAACAAAATTGATGTGTTGGTACGGTTTGCTATGTCTCGCCAACATATTTGCATAACATTTTCAATTTCAGTCGCTATTTCGGAGACCCTTAAATGAGTAACAGATTTAAGCTGGCGGTTTGAGTTGGAACACGAGTTACTTCTTCTTCGTCATCAAACAAAAGAGCAAGCGATAAACAAAAAGCTGCTTCCTTTTCGGTCGTGTTTGCAAAAGATCATTTGTAAATGACGTCAGCAACCCAAAACTTCTCTTGTTGTGATGGCATGGCAAACCGTACAAACATGGTGGCTAAAATAGGCCAACATTGTTGGCACGGTCTGCGCCGGCAGTGCCTCGACTTATCAAAGTAATGAAATTTTGGCAGTGCCTCGACTAAGACTTTCTATAAGAATAAAGTTTAGTTCCAATTTCATTCCAGTTAGCCTCATCTTCATAAAGAGAATGTCCCTCTGAATTTTCTAAGCATGAAGACTAGATACAGTCGGTTCTAGAATAAGTTTATTCTTCATCAGACTTGATTAGAGATAGCGACACGAATACGTCACTTGTATGTCATACAACTCTGATAGAGCTGAAAATTCAGGTGACAAGGGTGATCGGGTGATCAGAGATAGAAGGAAAAATATGAATCTCCGAGAGAGCTGAAAATAAGGGTGACGAGGGTGATCGGGTGATCAGAGATAGAAGGAAAAATATAAAACTCCTAGAGAGCTGAAAATAAGGGTGACGAGGGTGATCGGGTGATCAGAGATAGAAAGAAAAATATAAAACTCCTAGAGAGCTGAAAATAAGGGTGACGAGGGTGATCGGGTGATCAGAGATAGAAGGAAAAATATGAAACTCCGAGAGAGCTGAAAATAAGGGTGACGAGGATGATCGGGTGATCAGAGATAGAAAGAAAAATATAAAACTCCTAGAGAGCTGAAAATAAGGGTGACGAGGGTGATCGGGTGATCAGAGATAGAAGGAAAAATATGAAACTCCGAGAGAGCTGAAAATAAGGGTGACGAGGGTGATCGGGTGATCAGAGATAGAAGGAAAAATATAAAACTCCTAGAGAGCTGAAAATTAAGGTGACAAGGGTGATCGGGTGATCAGAGATACGTCACGTAAATATAAAACTCCGAAAGAGTTGGAAATAAGGGTGACGAGGGTGATCGGGTGATCAGAGATACGTCACGTAAATATAAAACTCTGATAGAGCTGAAAATAAGGGTGACGAGGGTGATCGGGTGATCAGAGATAGAAGAAAAATATAAAACTCCTAGAGAGCTGAAAATATGGGTGACGAGGGTGATCGGGTGATCAGAGATAGTGGCCAGAATATAAAACTCCGAAAGAGCTGGAAATAAGGGTGACGAGGGTGATCGGGTGATCAGAGATACGTCACGTAAATATAAAACTCTGATAGAACTGAAAATAAGGGTGACGAGGGTGATCGGGTAATCAGATATAGTGGCCAGAATATAAAACTCCTAGAGAGCTGAAAATATGGGTGACGAGGGTGATCGGGTGATCAGAGATACGTCACGTAAATATAAAACTCTGATAGAGCTGAAAATAAGGGTGACAAGGGTGATCGGGTGATCAGAGATAGTGGCCAGAATATAAAACTCCTAGAGAGCTGAAAATATGGGTGACGAGGGTGATCGGGTGATCAGAGATAGTGGCCAGAATATAAAACTCCTAGAGAGCTGAAAATATGGGTGACGAGGGTGATCGGGTGATCAGAGATACGTCACGTAAATATAAAACTCTGATAGAGCTGAAAATAAGGGTGACGAGGGTGATCGGGTGATCAGAGATAGTGGCCAGAATATAAAACTACTAGAGAGCTGAAAATATGGGTGACGAGGGTGATCGGGTGATCAGACATGCGTCACGTAAATATAAAACTCTGATAGAGCTGAAAATAAGGGTGACGAGGGTGATCGGGTGATCAGAGTTAGTGGCCAGAATATAAAACTCCTAGAGAGCTGAAAATATGGGTGACGAGGGTGATCGGGTGATCAGAGATACGTCACGTAAATATAAAACTCTGATAGAGCTGAAAATATGGGTGACGAGGGTGATCGGGTGATCAGAGATACGTCACGTAAATATAAAACTCTGATAGAGCTGAAAATATGGGTGACGAGGGTGATCGGGTGATCAGAGATACGCCACGTAAATAGCCACTTTCGCAATTCTTTTCTAAGAACACCTTGTTTGTGATGAGCCTCGATAAACATTTTCATTTTTGAGCTTAAGAATGTTTTGTTTTATATTATTACATATCGTACTAGATTCATTTCAGAGGGCATCATCCCAAAGACCCTGTGGAAGTGGAAGTAACACGGGCCGAGCCTCAAGGGAGGTAATTTCTAAAAATGAATGTGCAAATGTTGCAAACATATAACAGTATACCATAATATATCAGTTCTAATCAAACTTCACGAAGAAAACGAAAAAGCAAATGAAAATAAAACGGTTGTTTATAAAGTTTACACCGATTATCGAAAAATCAATACCCTTATCTACCGATTTTCAGAAAATTGAGACCCATGTTTATACCAAAATCGTTAAAAATGATACCCTTTTGGGCGCGCGGCACGGCCCTCGTACCAAAATATATTTAGTACCCCCCGGGTTCTGAGCGTTTTTCAACTCTACAATAATTTTAAGCTAAAAAAAGCTAATGTGCAATGTTCTGTTCAGCAAGACTCTGCAGAAACGAATTCAGGGAAAAAGACCAAGTCGAAAAGTTTACCACTTACTGTAATAGTACTATAATACTGATTATGTGGTGGTGCAGTTCTAAAGCAATGCAGTTATAATTTATCAAGATTGGATCTTATTTGTCGTGTTAAGTTGGGTCCACAAAAATGGGCAAGGACGCCTGCGGAGGGGGGGGGGGCAACCGCCCCTCCTGCCTTATCCGAGTGGAGCAAGGAGGGGCAAGATGTGCCCTCAGGGTCAACAATTATTTTTAAAATAGATTTAATAGTTGAATACTCCTAGCCAGGTAAACACCAGAGAAAACCAAGAGAACACTTAACGGTGATTTATAAAATACAAAATCAATCAATTATTGAAAGACAGGGTCCCCTCATTATATTGACCATTTGACATATTGTATCATGTAGGTCATAAATCATCAGGGACGGTTGGAGGATTGCACCATGGCTCGGCATCTTCTGCACCTGAAAAGAGATCCTCAAAGCTAATCAGCATTAATGACAATATTTGCAATAGGTTATTGTGAAATTCCCGAACCACAGTACAGGCTGTAAGAACAAACTTACAACAAGAAAAAACCATACCAAAAAGGACTTCATGTTCCAGGGAAGGGAGGAGGGCAAAAATCTTGTGTTACCACCAAAGCGAACGAAACGCGCAACCAAACTGAGCAATATCTGCTCTTTTATACCTAGAAAGTCTCGTAACCACGTGAAGGCGACGCATGAAATCTGCCATGAATGCGTCTCTTGAGAGCAGCATGCAAAATTCTCCGTATTACTATTAAGTTCGATAAAACTAGTTTTATCTATGTTTAAATTTGTCTGCTAAATATTTTAGAATTGTAGAATAGAAGAAAAGCAAGAAAGGACCATAATATATTGATTTCATTATTTGTTTCTGGGTCGAGGGAAAATCGATATGAAACTTGTCGCCCGTAATTTTCAAAATTAATGAACTGAGAAAATCATTTTCGGAAACCAATAGCAACATCTTATTACAAAACTTTATGACTTTTAATGTACCAATTCTTCAAGAAAATAAGGATTGCTCCTGGAAAATAGAGTTAACAAAATAAACAGTTTTATTGTCAACGAAAACATTTAAAGGGCGTTTCCCACGTTTTCCAGGCTTCTGAAGGGCGTGGTCGCTTAAAATTTTCTTTGGGGCTACGCCCCAAACCCATTCAGTTGCCCTTCTTCAAACCTTTGTCCCCTTGCCCTCCATACGTACAGGCGTCCCTGAAAATGGGTTGTTTGCACGTCGTTTACATTGAAATCCACTTCGACTACTCTCTATCTCGACTACTCTGCATCTCGGCATTTTCACTTACTTCGACGATTTGCTCCCCGTATCTGGAATATAGCTCTATAACATGTAGAAAGGATGTAGAACCCGTTTTGAAAAGAGAATCCTTCCATAAAAGCTGGTCGCAAGATAATATGCTTGCTGGAAAATTGCAAGAAAACTTGCATAATCGAAAAAATTTCTGCAATCAAAGATTAAAATTTTTTAAATTTGTACATCATGATACAACCATCTTTAATTTTACAAATACAACAGCATGAGTCTTAAAAGTGAAAAAACGCATGTGTTATATATTCCAATGCCGTATTTACTGTCCACCCTTTAAGACCAAAAGCGTTATTGAGAGAATGTTACCTATTTTAACAATGAATGAGTTCCTCCAAAATTCTTTCTTTTGCTCAGTTTCACTAAATAAACAATTTTCCAACTAAATAAACTCACAGTCTTAAAGTCGCAATTTTATTTTCAAATGAGCAATGAGCGCCCCCTTTTAACCCAAGCTCCAGAGTCAAACGTTTGGGGGAGGCGCTCTTCGGGAACAGGGGCACTTGGTCAAGTTGAAAAGCATATATGTAATCTACACTGATCTTTAGCATTACAAATTTTAAACTAAGTACTTTTTACATTTGTTTTAAAAAAGATAATTATTTGTAAATAAAAAAACCAAAATATAACCTTAAGTTTTAACTCACAATTTTTTGACACAAATTCATTCTGTTCACACAGCATCACTAGCAAGAACAGCAACTTCCTATACAGTATTGTTTCCAAAACATTACGTTCCTGTGATCACCCGATCACCTTGGTCACCCTTATTTTCAGCTCTATCAGAGTTTTTTATTTACGTAACGTATCTCTGATCACCCGATCACCCTCGTCACCCTTATTTTCAGCTCTATCAGAGTTTTATATTTACGTGACGTATCTCTGATCACCCGATCACCCTCGTCACCCTTATTTTCAGCTCTATCAGAGTTTTACATTTACGTGACGTATCTCTGATCACCCGATCACCCTCGTCACCCTTATTTTCAGCTCTATCAGAGTTTTACATTTACGTGACGTATCTCTGATCACCCGATCACCCTCGTCACCCTTATTTTCAGCTCTATCAGAGTTTTATATTTACGTGACGTATCTCTGATCACCCAATCACCCTGGTCACCCATATTTTCAGCTCTCTAGGAGTTTTATATTCTGGCCACTATCTCTGATCACCCGATCACCCTCGTCACCCTTATTTTCAGCTCTACCAGAGTTTTATATTTACGTGACGTATCTCTGATCACCCGATCACCCTCGTCACCCTTATTTTCAGCTCTATCAGAGTTTTATATTTACGTGACGTATCTCTGATTACCCGATCACCCTCGTCACCCATATTTTCAGCTCTATCAGAGTTTTATATTTACGTGACGCATCTCTGATTACCCAATCATCCTGGTCACCCATATTTTCAGCTCTCTAGGAGTTTTATATTCTGGCCACTATCTCTGATCACCCGATCACCCTCGTCACCCTTATTTTCAGCTCTATCAGAGTTTTATATTTACGTGACGTATCTCTGATCACCCGATCACCCTCGTCACCCATATTTTCAGCTCTCTAGGAGTTTTATATTTACGTGACGTATCTCTGATCACCCGATCACCCTCGTCACCCATATTTTCAGCTCTATTTTTATATTTACGTGAGTTTTATATTCACCCATATTTTCAGCTCTCTAGGACTGGCCACTATCTCTGATCACCCGATCACCCTCGTCACCCTTTTCAGCTCATTTACGTGACGTATCTCTGATCACCTAATCACCCTCGTCACCCTTATTTTCAGCTCTATCAGAGTTTATGTTTTCATGAGGTATCTCTACGTGACGGTTCATCCGTAGTAAGGAATCCTTTGTTGTACAGACTTATCATATAGCCAGGGTGTCATTATGCTATGGTTTTTAATAATTAATGAGGTAATTTGACTGTATGCGAGCGCCTGAACTGCTTTAGCTTTGTAGACAAAAGGTACACGTAACAGAAGGATACAAGTACCACTCACTGCATTGCGCAGGAGGAGGACAATAGATTTCATTCCTTGATAAGTCGAGGAATAGCCAACCAAAATATAAATTATATACAAATACAAAATTGGAATGAACGCTGAATACGGCCAAATAGAAACGGGCTGTCAGAGTAAGTCAGGGTCGCTCTTCCTACTGTTTCTTGCAAAGACAGCAAGCGCAAAGAAAGGCCAATCAAACAACGCCAAGATACACTATTTTTTATAACGAAGCTTTGGTCAGACTTGAGGTTGGAGTTACTTATTTTTTCAACAAAATGAGGCTGAAGTTCCTTATACTGTTCCTTGTCATGAGATATGTTTGAATACCAATTTTTACAGCAAATTCCTTTAAATTTGCTTCATTTCTAACTTTAAATATAAATGGAGTCGTTTGTGGCAGAACGATTGGAAATATATTGTTATTCTGTTATTTTTCTGTACAAATCGTCTTTTTCTTGAAAAAAATTATTCTCAGTTTTTCATCGGAGCCTCGACAGTTCCTCAAAGTTCCTTAATTTTTTGGGAATTTTCATTTAAAGGTGTTCCCTATATAAAAAAAACGTGTACATTTTATTTCGTACTCACGTTTTTTCCTAATGTTTTACTGAGTAACGATGAAAATTTTGAGAAACCTTTGCCATCCATCTCATCACTTGTATCTAATTTTAATCTGCTGAGTAAATCAGGAACACTTGCATGTTTCCTAAAAAAAAACAAAAAGTAAATGCAATATCATCACGGTATAGACATGAATGTACATGAATAATGTTCTTGGGTACTTGGTAATTGATAATTCAGAACCAGACATTGTCAGGGGGAAACAAATCACACATCGTCATCGGATTGTGCCGCCATAACACTGTGCCACCGCGTCCCGTCTAAATGGAGAAAGGCTCGACGATTGTTGCTGAAGCAGAAATATTTAGCCCTGATTTACAATGATTTAGTTGGTTAGATCATATTTTACCCCCACCGTACTGAACATCCGCCACCGTACTCAGAAATATCCCCCCACCGTACTGAATATCCTGATGCCTGCCCACGGCAATCTTACTCGGCAATCATGATACCTCCCCACGGCAATCTTGGTATCCCCCAAAAGGCATCATGGTATCCCCCCACCGTACCGAATATCCGCCACGGCAATCATGATGCCTCCCCACGGCAATCATGGTATGCCCCCACCGTACTGCACATCCCCAACCGTACTGCACAGACATTACATGGGGGTGATTTTCAAGAAGATTACACAACTTTCCATAAATTTGTTGAGCCTCAATATTCTTAGAAATTCTCAATTTCGAGCCTAAATATATTCTTACATTATTCTTAAAGCTACAGTCTCCATTCCCTGAACAATTGCTCAGAATTCACATAACGTTTAACAGTGTACTTAAATTACACGAAGAAGTAGCATTTTATTCGAATTAGTAGCGGAGAGGTACTGAAAGAATTATGAAAATTTTGAGAAAACTCATATAAATGATATTAATTTTGGTGAACTTTCAGCCTATTATTCTTAATTAATTCTTAAATTTTAGCAGTTTTAGCCTCAATATTCTCAAACTATATTCTTTTACAAGTGTGTGGCGGAGCATCTCATATCGGACTGAGTCGTCAAAGTGCAACTGAAAGCCCTATCCGGCACAAAATTCAAGACCCTACGAGGCATGCCGGAACAGTGCAACCGGATCCATAGTAGTAAAGAAGAATAAAAACTGTGGCTGACTTTGACCTATTCATCCCGAACCACACATATTCAGTTGCGCTGACATTCATTTGCTTTCTATTGTTGGAAAAGTCACGAGATCTTCATAATGTTATCTTAATGGCCAAATATACGCATCACGTGGTATTTACCTGAGTATTTCTTGTCGTCTTTGAACTCGTGGTGTTGTCGCTTTTTCATCTGGTTCCAGCTCACATGATATTTCGTAACTAATCGAAAGAACAAAAAATAAAAGAGCTATTTCTGATGTGGCGAGAAACGAGCAAAAATAGGCTGCAAAGAACTATCAAGGAAGGAAAGCACATAAAAAGGCAATTTGCAAAATAGTAATAAGCTGAACTAAAACTTCAAACTGAACTGAACTCAGTACTTTTCTTGCTACAAGCGAGTTAGGCTGGGGTCTTGCCGATTGTAACAGAAAAAACGTACCTGGGCCTGGCCAAAGATAAAACATTGGGAAACATTGGAAGGTTTCTCACCATGCAAAATGTTTTACTGTCTGGCCACGTGGCAAACCATGCTCGTTGAATATTTTGCTTGAGTCAAGCCACAAATGTTTTTGAGCATTTTCAGAAAAATCGTGCAACAAGATATCGTTCATCATCATAGATTATTTTTGCTTGTTAAGCATTGTTTTTGGACGTGACCAAACGCTCAAACATTTCTTCACATGCAAATTTCAGATGTTTGACTAAAAATGTTTGATCATTTGGGCAGGGCCTTACGATACTGCAAACACAATACAAACCTCTCTTTCTCGGAATAAGGTGAAATGGAATGAAACCAAGTTATAAACTCTGGATTTCTCTCGAATTGGTAATTTTTTGCAGATTCTTGAAAAAGCTTTATTTGAACTATCACTTCAAACTCCTAAAACAGAATTCAAACTTCATAAGTTGCAGAGTAAATCAAGAATGTACCCCCAGGGGGGTTACTCATGACTTTTACATACGGGGACGTCGGTCCCAAAGGTTTGCAAAACACTACAAAATATCGAAAAAATTTCGAGTGGCCCAAAAATATCATTAAAAAATTTCCTTCAGTGCCCCAAAAATATCGTAACAATTACTCTATTCTTCCTTCTTCCACAGATAATTTATGATCTTTAACCCGAAAATATCATTTGGCCTTTCTGAAATTGCCAACCCAAAAATATCAGCATTAGGGAAAAAAATATCGGACTAACGCCACCGTATGCAAAAGTCTTCAGTGCCCCCCTGGGAACATACCATAACGGTTGTATAAGGAATAAAAAAAGATTATTGGGCTTGATGGATTTTTAAAGAAAATTTTTCATGAGAAATTCAATCCCGGGGGGTGATTGATACCATTTCGGTACGGATGGGCCCCTATAGGTGGGCACTGAAATTCTTTAAACATGTGTATGATTTTAACCAAAGCCCCATATAGCTACGAAGGTGGGAAATTGAAGAAAACTAAAAAGTTTACCTTATTTGAGACAAAATAACGTTGAATCGCTTCTAAGGTATTGGTTATACAATTTCAAATTACTATGTAAGGTTGGTACCTGACCTAAGGGTACCGAAGCGCATGCAGTTAGGCTCATATCGCATGAGCACAAATTCGTACTCGGCCTATATGAATAATTTCACCAGCCCGCCCCATTCTCAAATGCCAAACGCGTTTCGCTCTTATTGGAGATCATTAGTGACATGTGTGAGAATCGAACCGGAGTTTAATGCGTGAGAAACGCAAGTGCTAACCGGAGCTGGGCTGACTGGTGAGTAACTGCGTGAGTTTTCAAATTATAATGAAGCCCATAAAGTCTTACTATCATCTTCCCTTATTATTACTCATAATATAGGGTCTGTCTGCATAAGTCCATATTATAAGTGAATGGGTTTGTAAAATCTTGGTGACACATCCCCGTCCATCCATGAGTCATATACCCCACGGGATCACAATAAAGACGTCAAGAAAAACAATCACGGGTAAAGCACAAGAACAACAAAAAACCAAATTACAGCAAAACGTACCTTTCGTCTTTTGTCGAAATTTATATACCCATTCTGAAATAGAAAACCACACAGTTCAAATTTTAATTAAAATGCATTAATTTATTTATTATAAAGTAAAGTAAAAAGTAAAGTTGCCAGCTTTGAGTCTACTACTAGCCTAGGGCTACTCAGTCGACTTTACACTTTACCCCTGGTCTGGATGCATTAGCATATAGCAGGGTGAAGCCACACACGGCGCTCATAACTACCGACCAGGTACCCATTTATATACACCTGGGTGGAGAGAGGCACATTTGTGTTAACAACTTGTCCAAGGTTGTTATCTCTGTAATCACAAGTGGAAAGATCGTGGCTCGAACCCACAACATTCTCGTTGTGATCCCAGCACACTAACCACTGCGCCACAGAGACCACTGCAAATTATCGCAACTGTACGTCCATATGATTTAATGAACAGCAGATTGGCAATGCGTCGAAAAAAGCACCAGCATTTTTTATTTTTGGATGCATTTTTCGATAGGTTCATTCATCAGCATCGGTTCAGTCAAAATTGGTTCAAATAAACATTTGTTATGTACAGGATCTACTTTATCTACAGATCTGCAGCATATAACTTTTGTTGATTTCCACGAGAAAGAAAAAGGAAAGGGGAGCAAAGGAGAGAAAACTTCGAATCTTTCTTAAATCTAAAAATTATGAAAAACAATTTAGATATAAAATAAAGTGTCGATTTTGAGCGAATTTTCTCACCTCCAATTTATTGGGAAGGGCTGAATCGATCATGGTTAAATCGGTAAGAAATGTACCCAAATATGGCACTGTACCTTGCACCACACCCTATAAAAGAAACAGATTGTATTCACTCATTGAAAAACTGACTTACAATCGCTCACTTGAATTAACTAAAAGTGAAGTTTTTAATAGTTAGAGGGGAATTCCCCAACTGAACCATTGGAACTGCTCTCTCGGCTCTACCATAAATAGCGAAAATTTCAATTTTGCACCAAGTGGTCTAGGCAGAAAATGACCAGAATGCAAACTTTAAAAGGATTGAAGCTTTCTACAGAAATAAAAATTAAGGAAAAACAAGGCCAGCTTTCGAAAGCTTTCAGTAATGCTCATGTCATGTATCAACATACATCGCTACGGAAAATTATGAAAAATATACTTTTGAGTTTGAAACAAACAATCCTGCGTGCAATCTAATACTTGCGCGATTATTATTATATCATAAAACCTGAATAGATTACCTCTTTAACCCAAGATCTTCGCTTTTTCAAAGACTTGCGGCTTCTACCATCTATCGTTGCGTATTTTGCTGTCCCTTCCTACAGAAATAGAGAAAGCTTGCTTAAACGTAAAAAAAGTCGTTACGAAAAATTATGAGAAATATACTTTTGAGTTTGAGGCCCTGGAAAAACGAAGTCTTTGCAAGGTGGTGGTAGTCTTTGCAAGGTGGTGGCCCTGAGACGGATGTGGCTAATTTACCATTCATAACTTGAAACTTCAAAACTTGGGTACTCACTTGCATCAGAAGGTCCCTGCTTGCTTTTGAATTCAAATCATCTGAAAATATCCCTGATAGTTCTGCATATAACAGCTGGGTTTCTCTGCAAAAGCCAGAAAAATGCTCACTAACTTGGATATAAATAAGCCACTAGGCAAGATAAAAAAAAGAGGTCTACAGGAATATTATGTTTGTAACAATAGCTGCAGCTATAAGCAGCTGGTTTCTTCCCTATTCTAGTATTGATCATGATCTAGCATAAACGATCGGAATTCTGACGACCAACTTTCGACCAATTTCTCTGAATGGCAAACACAAGGATAAACTTTCCCTTATAGACGTACATTTACTTGGATGTGAACCGAGTTTGTAATACCAGAAGGAAGGCTTATAACCATCTCAAGGAGCATCAAGAAAGTCCTGTGGTGTTGTGGTTTAATCTGGGTAGCTTGATATGTCAGGAGCTCAGTGAGATCGGCTTCGAGCCCCTGACACGGTAGCGTCACAGTAAGGCTCAATGTCTCGTTAATGAATCTTCTTCTGAGATCCTAACCACTTGGCGCTTAATACTACATTTCCTCCTCATATTCAGTGAGCTAAGGGATTCAATGATATGGCCAAATAAACTTCCCCCGTCAGACAGTTCAAAGACTCCATACAGTATCTCATCCTTGAAGCTGTATATTTCGTTTCTTTTCATACAGTATCCATTCGTCAGTATTTGTGCCTTCTTACAAGAGACAAGGCAACAACTGGTAGTTAAATGCAAGGGGTTTTAAACAGGTTCTTTTATTAGTTCAATAGTTCAAGTAATTTCAAAATAACATACTTCGAAAGAAGGGGCCAAGTTTTCTTTAGCCTATGAATAGGCGTGCTTTGTAGGCCTGATAATATAGCTTTTAAACTGGAAAAGTTCTTCAGACTTCGACATTCCTGGAAAAAGAGAAAGAAAGGTTATAAACTGCATTGTAGTCTGCGAAATTTCGACTTTTTCATGTTTGGCCGAGTCTATTTCATTTAATCATCACCAGAAGGTTATTTAACACACGTCTAGTCTGTGTGCAGTCTGTCGGCAATTCTATTTAATATTGCCGTGTATGCTTCTAAGAAGAAACCCAGTGGAAAATCCACAGAAAAAGAGCGCAGGGGGCAGTTCGCTCATTGGAAATCTTGTAGATTCTGCTAGAAACCATGTTATTTTTGTGGAAATCCCATGGAAATCCTCTTGTTTTAACAGAATTGTCGTACGCGTCATTCCAAAAGTGAAATGCCCCTCACGAGGAGCCATTATAACGTAAACATGTTAAGAGTCAACATCTTGTGCCTGTTGGTTCAGCAGTCAACAACAGAAGCTTTGAATGTATAAGGAACGAGGGTCTAAAGTTCGCCTACTGTTTATTGCCAACTGGTGCTGTCTTAAAGTAGCAATGTTTGTGTATAATGAGTTCTTTCATACAAATAGAGTACTTAACATTGACCGGAGATCTCCTATGTATATATCTGTACATTAGATCAGTACCGTATATCCTAGAGTAAGCACCCGGGGGCCTATTTGCAAAAATGAATTTTACGGTGGGGCTTATTCTAGGGGAGGGCTAATTCGAGGGGAGGGCTTATTTTGAAGTTCAATGGTTCAAGTGTGTTATCGAAAGAATGGAAGAGAGAAAAATCTGCACTTTTTTACCAAAATCAGCTGTTTGCCAGCAGCCAATGGCTGATTATTGGTTGAATTGATAGTGAAATCTGTTCAGTGTTTTAATTAGTTGCAAGACCACCCTGGAGAACGTCTGTGCAGTACTGTGGGGGATATTCAGTACTGTGGAGGGTGTTCAGTACTGTGGGGGGATACCATCAGTACTGTGGGGGGATACCATCAGTACATTGGAGGGTGTTCAGTACTGTGGGGGGATACCATCAGTACTGTGGAGGGATACCATCAGTACAGTGGAGGGTGTTCAGTACGTGTGGAGGGATACCATCAGTACTGTGGAGGGATACCATCAGTACTGTGGAGGGATACCATCAGTACTGTGGGGGGATACCATCAGTACTGTGGAGGATATTCAGTACTGTGGGGGGATACCATCAGTACTGTGGAGGATATTCAGTACTGTGGAGGGATACCATCAGTATTGTGGGGAATCTTTTCAGTTCTGTGGAGGGTGTTTAGCGATGTGGATGGATAAAATCACTGTGTGGCGCTTGATCAGTACTGAAGAAAGCAAATCTACATTTAATTCCTCTCCTTTTGTTCAAGTTTTTATAGTTCCTAAATCTTGGTTCCCACTAAACAAAAGATGCATTAAAAAGGAGTTAGAAATGCGATAAGGAAATGCGTTTAAAACGTGTCAGCAAACTAAAAATTATTGCACTCATTCACACTACAGCTTAACTTTGACGCATTTCAGGCTCATTTCTTTCATTTGACGCATTTTGCTATTATTTTCGCAAGATGGAACAAGATATTGTTATAGATATTAAGAAGTTGCTTTTGCTTATAATGTTCGATAATATTGCGGGGAATTCGCAGAAAAAGGAAAGTAAGGACGAAGCTGCATAGAAAGCGTAGGTTTTGGGAATAGGAGATTTACACCAAAACATTGGAACTGAGACTTCCTTCGGCAAAAACAAACAAGTATCCAACACATTACTTATGATACCCATCCACAGTACTGAACACCCTCCACAGTACTGATGGTATCCCCACAGTACTGATGGTATCCTCCACAGTACTGATGGTATCCTCCACAGTACTGAATATCCTCCACAGTACTGATGGTATCCCCACAGTACTGAATATCCTCCACAGTACTGATGGTATCCCCCCACAGTACTGATGGTATCCCCCCACAGTACTGATGGTATCCCTCCACACGTACTGAACACCCTCCACTGTACTGATGGTATCCCTCCACAGTACTGATGGTATCCCCCCACAGTACTGAACACCCTCCAATGTACTGATGGTATCCCCCCACAGTACTGATGGTATCCCCCCACAGTACTGAACACCCTCCACAGTACTGAATATCCTCCACAGTACTGCACAGACGTTCTCCAGGGTGAAGACGCATTTTAGAAAGAAACAAATCCATAAATCCTTCGAATAATTCCCCATGGTGGCTTACTCGAGGGAAGGGCTTATTTGCAAAAATTAATTCTTAGGTGGGGGCTT
Source organism: Chrysaora quinquecirrha (assembly GCA_014526335.1). Lineage (NCBI taxonomy): Eukaryota > Metazoa > Cnidaria > Scyphozoa > Semaeostomeae > Pelagiidae > Chrysaora > Chrysaora quinquecirrha. The sequence goes on along the minus strand of JACTAT010000054.1, from coordinate 975,201 downwards.
ATTCCAGGGGAGAGCTTATTCGAAGGTGGGGGCTTATTCAGGGATTTACGGTACATATATAGATACTGTATATTATTATGTCACAGTACACAAAAATCATCAAAATACACTAAAACGAACATATAACGCAAACAAATGAACAAACAAACATTTACCTGAGCAATGGAGATCCACGTGGTGATAATCTTTGCCCTAGCTTGATTATCTTTCAATTTTGTTCTCGTTCCAACAGCGTCTAATATGGTTGAAGTGACTGTTTTGACAACAGCATTGAAATGATCTACAGTTGCCTTGATAGTCACTGGAGCTCTTGCGCCAGTTAGTTTGTCTCTTTTCGACCAATAGCAAGCTAAACAGTGTCTTGGTACAACTCTTTTGAAAAGATCCTGGAAGAAAAGAAAGCCTGGTATTAGTTTTTACATCAGAAGCTACTTTGGTTATCAGAAAAGTTGGAATGCCTCTACATTTCATTTTCATGCTCTCAATCGCTTGATGCGTATAGCTAGGCATATTTTTGTCTCTAGGAAGGTTGAACAATTCTCTGGACTAGGTGTTGCTGTTACCGAAGAACGGGGAAAAATGAAATTAGTTTTAGTCAACAAAGAGCAACATTTTCTTAATATTTTGATTGGGTCACTGAAAAACTTCTGTAACTCAGACATCAACGCTATTTCATTAGAGTAGTGTTTGGCAAATTAAATCTACGAAAACATGTAGAAGCGTCATGAGATTAAGGATCACACATTATTGGTTTTTACATTGTCTACCTTTGGTCTTTACAATGCAAACAGTTAAAGAATAGTCATATTCAAATCCTCTTCATTGATGCTCAACGATTCAGAGTGCGCTCTTGTCAATGCTGTTTCTTACATTTAGAGAGGATAGTCACCGCTCATCAAGACCAGCCTTGGTTATCTATCCAGGGTACGTTTCGGGAGAGCTCCGTCTCCCATCTTAAGGCAATGAGAAAAGTTGTTCTTCTCTTATTTATTGCAAGCAATTCAAACGTTTCAAGCGATGAAAACGAGCTAACGTTTCACCTTTTTCACTGTGTGTGGAAAAACCAGTTGGACACGCATTTTCAAGCAGGCGAGTCCGGGAGAGGAATACATGACTTATGGGAGGACGTGGATGTGCCGCCCAGATTTAACAAACTCACCCACTTATAATAAAGACGCAGACCTAATATTATAATAATGAACGGGAGATAACAGCAATAAGACTTTCTGGGCCTTATAGCTTGAAGTTTTACTACGAATATCTTCGAAGCGATTTCAACATTATCATGTCTCAAATACGATAAAAGCTTTTATTTTTCCTCAATTTCCCAGCCTCTTATATGGAGTTTTGGCTAGAATAATACCCATTTTTAGAGACTTTCAGGGTGGCACACACCCGTACCCAAATTGTATTAAGCACACCCCCCAGGCATGCGAGGAGTACGATCACCTTTGAGCAAGACAGCGAAAATGAGAGGCGGGAAAATGAAAGGCAAAATGGTTCCTTAATACTATTTTTCAAACAACTTACGGAATCGACCAACGTCAGCTGCTCGGCAACAACGTTTGGAGAGAAAGACGTGACAGTAACACCACCATCAATCTCCAATACTTCATTCTTGTATACTGGGCGTATTTCTCTGTCACATGTGCAACCGACTGGCGTATCACAATTGCAGAATTTAAACTTGTAGGGGTCTGAAATAAAAAATTTCAAGTAGTTTATTAAGAAAAAAATTGACCAAACAAAACCAACTTAAAAGATTGCAAGTTAATGGGGAGAGATTATTCACCATGAATTTGGCACACATTTCGTCATAAATCAAATAATTCTCAAAACAATGTCAATACCGAAGCTAGCCTATTTTTACGAAACAACCCGCAGTTTTTTCAGAGATGAATAAGGTCACAATAGTCTTGTTTGGGCTTGTCCCAAGTCCCTAACTTTCGCACGCATTGAATTGGATTGATGTTATTGCTGTTCGCTTTAGTCAGTGATTTGAACGTCCAGCAATTCAAGCCAATGGCGATAACTATGACTCAACTAATAAGTCTAGGTTTTGTTAGTGGATAATACTTCTTAGACCTGTTACAAATCGTCCCACTCTTTCGTTAAAAGCAACAACCTCTAACAACGATAACAACGTAATCTCCGTTTCCTCAGCGTGCTCTGAAGCAAACAGGCATGTTGTTGTGGTTGTTCAAAGATGTTGTTTTGTTGTTGTTTGTAAACAGTCTGGATGTAATAAGTCTAGATTCTACTTATATTCTCTGTCAATCGTTCGAACAATGAGATAAAAAAGGGGATGCGATGGGGAAGATGCAAAGACTTCATTATGATATCATTTAACACAACTGCACAACTGGCGGGTTTAATATGAAATCGCTAGGCACAGAACTAAAACACCCTTTACGCGGGAATAGTTTTGGTTATCTGGAGAACCTTTGCTGGGAGTTGTATCTTACTTAGGTTTAGTTCAAAAAGGTTTTACCCCTACAGATTCGCCTAGTATTCATCAACTAAGAGCTTAAAAATTTTGTTCGGGACAACCATACAGGCCATTACCAGCGAAGGAGAGAACCGGAGCTGCAAAATAGCACTCATAAAAACATCCTGAAAAAAGAACAATTACACACATTTCAAAGTTCGTTTTCTCAAAACTGAACTTTGAAACTCTAATGCTATATGATCTGCCTTTACGCTACGTTCGTGGGCGTTTGCTTGTACTAGTACATAATTCGAAAAAACATTAGAAATGAAGCGTTTTCATAATATTCTGGGTTATATAAGCTTCCATAGGCAAACAGTGAAATTGCTTTGATAGACAACAAATAATTGCTCTGCTAGATTGGGTAGGCTGTCTGTGAGATGGGTGATAGACTGGGTAAGTTGTCTGTGGATTATTTGCAGGCAGCAGGAGTCTGCATAGTATAAATTTCTCCGCGTAGTGTTGAGGCAAATTTTTAAGCTCCTAGTCCTAAGGATGTTGATTCTAAAGCGATTAAAAGTTTGAAAATTTTAAAGGGATTTGACCGTGTAAAATGATTGAGGGTGTAAAATTTCACCCCCAGCGATTTTTCACGGTCAAATCCTTTTAGAATTTCAAATTTCTTAACACCTATAAAATCACTATATTGAGGACTAGAAGCATAAAACTTTCTTAAACATCTGTTATTTTATGGTCCTTGTTGAAGTAAGATTGAAACAACTGGCGATTTCGGGTGAATTAGAAAGAGAATTAAGATAATAAGCTAATAAGCATGATGAACCACTATGTACCTTCATATACAAACGGGCTGACTGAAATTTTGTCCAGCAAATCTTCAGTCTTTCTGAGCAGATTGTAATGAGATTTTTGACCCTTATTGCCCTTGGTAAAATTTATGATCTTGTGCAGTGAAGGATAAAATGGAGGTTCATCAAAGTCAGCTGGATATTGCTCAAGCCAAATTGAAAGCACTCTACAGACACAGCTACAAAAAAACGGAGAACAAAGTTAACTTTTCGTATTCTTCTCAATGTAGTGAATATATAGCAACATTTCACATCATTGGGGACTTTTGTTGCCAAAGACCTAGCAAATATACCCTTTTTATAAGAACACACTCTGCCAAACAAATAAGAACAAACGTTAACGTAGGAACATGTCCAGCCTCCGATGAAAAATTAGAAAAAAATGTGTTTTAAGAAATTTCATCCGATGCTAACAAAACAGAATTATGCAATTACTAAATGAAAGTATTAGAAGATATGCCAAACTGTTATTTATTGTTGTTAGAAGCAATTTATTGTTGTGTGTAATTGTAGAAAAATCAGTGTTGAAATAAGAACACCATTGAGAACACTCGAGTCTTGAATAATTCTAAAAATTCGAACATCGAGCCTCAGCAGGAATTGTCTGGTTCTTATAAAGAAAAGATTTTAGTTGAAGTTTTCCTAAATTTTGTAAAATCGCTTTAAATCAATTTTCAGTGCTGTGGTGGCATGAAACATCAAAAGATGGTTGGTAATAATATCCTCATGGTAAAGATCTCGTAAACAACATATCGTTGGAGAATAAAACAAACTTTAATGCAACAAATTTCTAAATGTCAAAATTAGAGAAATCTTGCCCCCTGTCTATCTATGATGTCAGAGGTTATTTCTCTTCATCAGGCTTTCAAATTTAGCCTTAATCCTGGTTCTCATATCGTTGTCCCCCGTAGTGACAGCGATGTTCATGTTACCATATAATTTTAAGCGACGGTGACGACGGGAACACCGTGGAGTGGCAACTTCTCCTAGTTGTGTTCAAGTATTTCTTACTTTCCACTCTGGCTGTCACCCCTGTCAGAATCTTCTTTTAGAAGGTCGACAGTATTTGGTAGATGTAGATGCAGATGTCGTCAGCACACAGCAATGATATAGGAACATGTTTCTAAAACATGTCCGTCGGAACATATTTCGATCGATATTACAGTTAAAAAACATATACCCATATAATTCATGTTCACATTATCTCGTAAGAGACGCGGAGTTAAAAAACGTTGAACCAATTTCAACGTTTTTCTGATCTGTCATTTCAACAGTTATGCTTAGAACATGTGCCCATATCATCATACGCGTCTCCATTGCAGCATCTCCGTCTTCCTCCACGATATGGAAACCAGGCTTTACAACATTAAGCTCAGAAGTAACAACAGATGACATAGATAAGGAAAAGTTTTTACCTGAGTACATAATTGCCTACTTCTTCCTTTACAGTTTTTGCTTCCAAGTCATGTCTGTAGGTTCTATACCTAAAAAGCAATTGGGCTCATGATCACAATCACTGTCATTATACTGTGAATATGTTTTGTTTATCGTCGTTACTGAAAGATGAAACAAGCCAAAAACAACCGGAACAACCCAAGAACAACCGAAACCCGAGGCAGCCTAGCCTTCTGTTCCCCTATAAAGCCCATCTGGCTCTGGCTGCTCCGATCAGAAACCTCAAACCTTTGCACACAAATTTTCTCGGCAATGCACTCCGGTCCCCCCGCCATGGCTTTCAATCGCCAAACACACCACACCAAAAGATAATCTTACTAATGGACTAATGTGCTCAGTGGCTTGTTCCGTCTTTTAGTAATAATGTTCACTTGTTGAATTGAGGCAAGATCTTTGCTTCATTTAGGGATTTTAGAACAAGTTCAAAACAAAACAAAAATGCTGCTTCCGTACTCGTTAAGTCAGTGTAGTCAGTTCGCTCATTTTGATTGACTGGTCTTCTCCCTCTATCCTGCAAGCTGATTGGTGCTCAAAAACAATATTGATTCAGCTGTATTCACTTTTCATATTGGTGCATTTTGATCAACATCTGAGTATAAAATTACACCTAAAAGTCAATTGTTTCAGTCTGCTTCTGACGTACTCTAAGGTGTGTCAGATGAAAAAGCCTTTGAGTATGACCACAGATATTGCTTCTCTTTGTTGCTACATTGAATCATTTCCTTCAAGAATGGGGAATAAAATGTGGGAGCTTTGAGGTTAGTGCAACAAGAAACTTCTAAATCCACACGCATACACCCAACTCTACCCCAGACCAGCATCAGTCTATAGAGATAACAGCACCTTTACACAACCCATCATGGCTAACAGAGAGATGACTACATTCAAGCTGATATCAAAGAGATCATTTGCTGGGAATTAAAACAAACATTTCTACACCTGTGAATATCTCAAAACAAACTTCTGTATCAGCATCCACCTGGTGCAAAAGCATATTACTGTTAATTACATAATTTAGGACAATGATTAATTTCCTTTTCTTTATTCCCAGAGCAGACCCATATCCATAGTCCAGCCATGCTGCATTAAGTTATTTTTATGGATAATGTTATTTAGTATAGCACAAAGATTTCTGCTGAGAAAGGGGTTTAAGTAGTATTAACTGTTGCATGGTATTGGGATACTTTCAGTCAGGGGCTTAATCTACCAATTTCAATATCCTTTGTTAGCTGACAAAACCAAGGGGGTGCACTAAATGAGACTGCCAACAAAGTGGATCCTACAGCTAAGATTATTTGATTAATAGATCTCAGCTTCCTAGGTGAGGTGTCCACATGATGGCATTTCTCAATTTGTTTTACTGAAGGGGTGTTCCTGAAGAGGTGTTCCAAAAAAACAACAATAGGACCCCCTGAGAAAGACCCTGGGAATATCTCTTCAGCATTTACAAGACTTTCAGTCTTGTGATGGCTCCCTGGGTGATGGCTATAGTACACGTTTTTTATAAGAAATCGCTTTATAAGAAACCCACTAGTAAGATTTTTGGCAAATTACAATAGATTCTTTTGTTCTTTTGTTTCTTAAAACAATAGAAAACAATAGAAAATCTAAGAAACTTCTACTAGTGAGGCTTTAGCTAGGTTTCTTATATAAAAAGCATGTAGCATAGTTCATCAGTGTTATGCCAGCTTCACTGATTACTGAGATCAATGGACCCCTTCATGTTTCATGATGATGATGATGATGATGATGATGACTAAGTTTCCCAAAAGAGCACCCAACCCAATGTGAGTACCCTCCAATGATCACTCCTTTTAAGAAAAACTAATTTCATGAGCCACCCTTAAATGAGCTCAAAGGGGGGCTTACCCCTAAGGAGGGGGCTTACCCATAAATACCCCTAAATCCTGATAAATATCTAGAATTGGAATGGGAAGTCCCCCCCCCCTCTAGAATATAAATACAAAATATGGTATTTGCATAAAACATTATTTAGATTTAGAAAACAGAAATTACCTTTCTAGAAGTAAATCCAATACCTCTTCTGTTGTTGCAAATGTTTTATATGTACACAGAAAACAGACAAGAAAACCAGAGTCTTCTTCTGAAATACCAGCACTGGTTGGTGTTAAATGTGCAACTAACTTTTCCAAAGTTGCTGCTTTTAGAACTCGCTTCTTCACAGTTTCCCACGAAAGGCATGAAATTGCATCAGCTTTCTCCGCATCCGAGTTTGCAAAGCTTGATCTATATCTGACTTTTCTGAGGCTAGCTGTGAATACTGCTCCATCTTCTTCTTCATTTTTTGACCAAGACTTTGGCTGGGAAGTGAATTAAAGGAATGATGTTAAATTGGATTTTACTACATATTATCAAGAGCTTTGTTTCTATAATCTATGAAATCTTCTAAATCATTACAATAGGTATTCAGGAGCCAAAGGATGGAGGAGAGGGGCAATACAGCGGTTTACGAACATAACACACATAGCCCCCAGTTTTTTAATACAGTAATGGAACATTAATTTAACACAGGAATATAATTTCTATTCTTCATAAATAAAGACCCCTCACTTACTGACTAGATCGGGGGCGGTTATACTAAGATCTAAGACTAGGTGATTGCCCACCCAACATGAATCTTTTATTAAATGTTGCAAAAGACAAAGCTGAAACAACTACTCCATTATAGAAAGACAATGACTCTACATCCCAAATAATTTCAAGGTGCTATTAAATGAGAGTAGGAAACAAATTTCAGCCAACTAAGGAAGCAATGCAAAAACTATTATTGGAATGGATACAAATACAAGAAGATGTATGTTTCAAAGCAGAAAGTTTGAGGTACAGCAGTGGACACAGTGACAAAGTAAAGGGGACATGGGTAGGGCCACTGGGTCATTATATTAAAAACAAGTTGTTTTTCAAAATATACTTTATTGAAGGAATTTTCATGAATTCCAACCAGGCTTCCTCCTAAATACAGACATCGCATTGCAGCCTTCTCTAGCAAGAGTTCTGTGTGCGTACACTGCTAGAGATTCAAAAGGCCAGAAAAGTCTGGTGTTTATTGTTAAGACTGAAGTATTTACTTTAGACCTAAACCTGATTTACACCTGATGGTAGAGAATAATCAAACACTCGCAAAACTGATCAGAAATAACAAGGATTTACGAAATTAAATACAACAGACGGGAAAAATAAGGTCTAGCAGGCAAATAGCAAAAACAAGAGAAAAACGGTTGCTCACGAAGTCGTCATCATCACTGTCAAAATCGTCCAAAGTCGTATCATCAGGCGCACTTACAGACCTTGCTCTTTTTGTAATAGGCAGTGGCAAAGTAAATTTTGAGAGAAGCCGCTCCATTTTGTATTTATACATCATTTGTCTACGGTAGACGGTAAAACGACAGCTCGCTGATAGTTTAATAACTGATCGTAGACGATATAGGCCCTTTCAGTGTCATTTCTATCAGCAAAACAATCGAGAAAATAATCGTCTCGTCGTTCGAAAATTTTTAAATTTGACTTCCTCCTCTCTGTAAGAATCTTATCCCTGATAATCTTATTTAGACCACTGTTTCCATCGTGACAATTCTTTAACTGTTTCCTTGTTAAATAAATTATGACCTTTGATGTGCAGTCGTTCTGCCAAAACACGATCTGGCTGATCTGGCAAGCAAATTGAAGTTAAAACGCAGTATTCTCGAATTTTCTCGTTTTAAAAATAATGAAAAAAATAAGCAACTCATCCATAATTTATTGCTATTGGGCGTAGTTGTAATTTCCAATCAGGTTTCCAAATTATCCTGACTTTCAATTACTGATTCAGAAGTCTTCAGGCACGGATATCAACTAGTTAGTCCCATGTGGTGCGAGACAAAACATTCACACACACTCGCCATTAAAATAAGAAACAAAGGCACGGTTCCCTGAAAATCCGCACTCAAATAATAACAAAACCACTGATAAATAAAACAAAACTTACTTCGGACTGTGGTGAGGACGGAGAAGTCAATCCACTAGGCGCAGAAGCAGACCTTGATGTTGGACGTTTATACCTTGCTGGCAAAGTGCTAGGCCTATTCTGGCGATAAAATGGGTTCGATGCTGGGGAAGGCGGTTCATCCGTTATGTCATTTCTGTATGTTATTTTCCCAAGAGAGCCAAAAGTTTCCAACTCACTTCTCCTGCTCAAACTGTAGCTTCTTGAACCAAACATTGTTTTAATTTCATTTCTGGCACCAACATACTAATGTTTTAGTATTCCTCTGCGAAAACACAACCTAACACCTTTGATAGCGATCGCCATTACCATTTTATGACCCCTGCCCGAATGGAACTAGATTTTCGTGACATTTTGAACAATAGATAATGACATTAATTGACAATAGTGACAATAGTTAATGACAAAATTGACAAAGATAAACAAACAAAATTGTTATATACCGGAAACTGAAGACTCTTCATTCAATATTTCTTTTTTCTTTACATTTAATTAAATTTAAGAAATGAGATTTGAAATACAAAAAAATCTCTATGACAAAAATCATCAAAACATCAATTTTTATTCAAAAGGTTGAGCGATAAGTTATTTTCTATCCGCTTGCCTTTTTGTCCATTGCTTATTTACCTAATGAAATATTGTGTGGAAATTGTCTGAAGATGCAAAGTACTTTCTTCCAACTTAATATGACCCCTATTCCGCCAGAAAAAATTGTGTGGGTAAATTGGAGGGGGAAAGCGCGAAAGGAATAAAGGTGATCCCAGCCCCAAAACAGGGAACCAGCTAAAAGAGGAACAGGGCCACTTCCTGGAACCATTCGATTTGATGATTAAGGTGGGTGTCACATCAAGAGGTCAAAGAAGAAAAAGCGCTGACCACAAGCCAAGAAGGGATGTTGCCCGATTCACTCCTCCGATGGACCCAGATTGATGAATCATTTAGCTTAGCGACCCTCGCTTTTCTCTTTTGTTATCGGCAAACCCAACCTAACCTCCCAAAGAAAAGAAACATTGAATAGAAACATTTTGAGAATGCTGATACGTAATATCAGTAATTAAATTGCTTCCCAACAATATGATATCATTTAATTACTGGGCATTATGATTTAATGAGGTGAGTTAGCAACTTAAGGACGACTTAACTACGCTGCTTGGTGACGTCACGAGAACAGTGTCGCCAATTTTCTTGAGTCACGATTTTGGTAATTCATTACCATGGCAATCGATGACAATAAGTAAAAGGGACTGGGGAGGAGAGATACTCCCAACGGGTCTGCATATTCAGGGGTTCTTGTTTTCGAGGGAGCACCGTTGTAAAAAATTCACGGACAAGAGGGGTAATAAGATGTTTGCAATGTCTTTATTTGTGATCGATTTGATCTTCACCACCAACCAAAACGTCGCTAGGAAAGGTGTTCTCCACATTAAATCAATCAACAATATCTAGCTAGACTATACAGTGCTTTCTAAATATCATTGGCCAGTTTTTCTATTAACTTTGATCACCTTCAGGTCCGGCATGGCCTGATTTAGCCGTCGTAGTGTTGCACAGCGCCTTACACTCTTTTTTTATAAGAAACTAAGATTTTTGGTCAGTACTCAAAGTTTCTTAGTTTTGGGACAAATTTGGTACTGAAAGTTTCTTAGCAGTTTCTTAGAATCAAAATTTTAAGTGCCAAAACGGGCAATTGACACTTAAATTCTACAAATAGAAGAAGCAATACAATTCACGTTTACATCAGCTGTTTTTCTGTCAAAATAGACACTTATGGTGCAACAGAAGTTTGTTTTCTCGATGCTTTATTTCTAATTCTAAAGATTCTTGAGACCTGCGAGTTTCTTACCATTTTGGTCGAGTACTGAAAGTTTCTTAACCAATATTGATCTCAGTACTGAGTTTCTTATAAATGGGTTTCTTATAAAAAAAAATGAGTGTATGCATTTTCGCTGTAAGGAGATGACTGCGGCATGAATTTCTGATTTTACAGCGAAATGACCATAGAGAGGAAAAGATCTGCTCGTTTTCAGGAGTTCCCCGTTTTAAAAGACATGTCCGTTCCTGGACCGAAGTAAGTAGTAAGCCAAATACTGCTTCTTTTCTTGCCTCGTCTCCTTATAGAATATATAGACTATAGCTATAGATGCAAAGGCGGGTCTCAAATGTCTCGTTTTCTCTTTAGAATATATAGATCATTTAGGTGCTTAAGATCACTCTCAATTTGTTCTCAAAAGTCGTTTTGCATCGTCTCCTCTTATGGACTATATTTGGGATAACTTTACCTCAATCTGAGCAACACATATCCATAATTCCAGACAAATGTTTACAGTTTTAATACACGATTTGTAAAGGCAGTATATATGCAAAGTGCACAATATTCTATACATTCGATTTCTATAGATATATACAGCATCTGTATCAACATTATAGTCAATTCGGTGCGAATCTAGCTAATATCTAAATACTTCTATTTAAAAATAATGATAGCCTCAGTATCAGTCATGTCAATCTCTGTCAGCTAAGCGATTCGACCATATTGTTGAACAGCAACAGTTCACAATAGAAAAATATCAAGTGTACTTACAAGTTCAAAATGTATATCAAATGTGCATGGTAGGAATCAGTTTTTGTGTTTATAGGTTTCAGTGATTTGATTTTTGCTGTAAAGATTTTTGAATCAGCCCAGCTGACCCTGTAACAAAATAAGATATAGCATAGAAAACAGTTGAATTTTCACCCTCCATGCTTAAGTATAAAGAAGGGTAAATAGAGGCATGGTCTTGCATTATTAAGCAAGCCAACACTCCTCTCTGTCATTGGTTTTTGTTCGATTCATCGCTAGCCTGCTGTCTGGCTACAAACTGAACAAAGTAGTTTGCCTAAAACAGTATTTTATTCAGAAGCAGTGAGCTAGAAATTAGGCCAGCTTGTCGAACACTTGATCAATTTTGACAAAGCATGGTCTCAAGTGAAAACTCAAAGGGCCGGGCTAGCCTAAAGACCTGAAATTTACAGTCCGACCTAGCCAAGATAAAGGTTTCACTGCATTTCTAGCAAAGAAAAGCCGGTCAGTGCTGCCAGCCGATCGGCAGGATCTCGATCAAATTGTTCGGCTCGGCTACCGGGCCTGACGAGGCATATCACCGATTTTTATCCAGTCCTGCTTTACACTGAGACCACACTTCGTGATTCTTAAATCTAAGCTTCCAACAGGTTGCTAGCAGTTGCCAGGAGTCTAGCAAGCAGATTACACGCTTTTTTTATAAAGAACCTAGCTCAAGGCCTAGGACTTAAAGTTCCTTATTTTTGGGCCTCTTTTGAGACGATTGTAGTTCAAAAGTTCCTTAATAGTTCCTTAATTTTAACTGCACATACAGTTTAATGACTACCGTACAGAGACATCTGCATGTAAGCAAAGCTCGAGACTACTAAAGGAAACATTTGATACATGCGTAAAGTACAATTTATGTGATTTTCGACTGCAAATGAATGGAAAGGGCTTTCTAATCCTGGATTGTTTGCAGTGATAAAATATTCAACAACGAAAAGTTCCTTAGTGATTTTCTCTTTAGTAGTATAAGTTCTTTAAATTTTCGGGCCTTCTACATGTAGGTTCCTTATAAAGTGGTTCCTTATAAAAAAAAGCGTGTACTTCTGAAAAACCTTCAGGCTCGGCTAGAGAAATCCAGCAATAGCTAGCCACCTACTTGAATCAAAGCCTTAGAAATAGAAAGTAAAAGGAGACCCTTCTCTTCTAACGTCTGTCACAACATTAGACTGGGCACAGCAACTAGCCAGTGACAACCTGATCACTATCGAGATGCAATGCCCAACACTAACCAACCACAACCTCCTTTCCGAACTGAGAGCATCAAACTTTAGATGAAAAATTCTAGTATTTATATTACTTAAGAATAATTATTCAGTGCTAATTTACTTGCATTTATTGTCACGCCACTGGTGTTGTGGTTTTAGGTAATGTATCCATCTTATAATTAGAATTCGACATTCCAGTTTCTTGTGTACCACAGGAAGCTGAAAAACACATAATTAATGGCAACTACTAAAACTGCATGGCGTTTGGTAATTTTCCATTTAGTAGTTAGTTCAGGGCTTATTCAAACTGATATTTAAAAAAATGTAAAACCTTTAAAGACAGGTAAGTCTAAATAATTTTTGGGTGGTACCAAATTGCGAGAAACGGCGGAAATATCTCTGGACATACTTAAGAGCTTTTTCGTCTGATACTCCTCAGAGTATACACGTCAGAAACAGACCGAAACAACTGACAAAGGCGGAATTCATACCGAGATGCGGATCGAAATGCACCAACCAGAGTGAAGCCTCAGAAGGCGTTGCGTCTTAAATGCCAATCAGCTAGCGGGATACAGCGGGAAGATCTTCTGGGTATAAAATCTTCCTTATTCAATTGTTTCGGTCTGTTTCTGGCGTTTATACTCTAAGTAGTGTCAGAAGAAGAAAGCTTTAAGGACAGAAGTATCATGTCCAGAGGTGTGTCTGCTGTTTCTCGCAATTTTGAAATCTAGTTATATTAATAAAAAAAGAGGAACAACATAGACAATCGAAAAGTTTCGGAAATTAAAGCTTTCGGACAAAATTCTCGAGGAAAACGAGGAAAGGAGCTTTAAACGTTTTTTTTCAAGGCTCTCTGTAAACCAGTACTTTATACTAAGGGCAACCATGCCTAAAAATTTAAAATGAAAAAATGGAAGAAAATAGCATTTCGTTCGTATTGGTTGTTCTCTGTTCGCTCATGTTTAATTTTTGAAGGAATTCAGAGCGCTAAAGATGGAATGAGCACATGAAACGCGTAAACGAAAATGCCCGGAGAACTTTTTGCAGAAAGTTTCATCGAAATACCTTCAGCTGAAGCGTGATGCCTCCTCTCTTAATATTATTAACGAAAACTTTGACGAAAAATTGCCAAATAGCTCAGCTACTAGACCGAAAATTGCCAAATTCAACCGTTTTCGGGCAAAAAATTTAGCTTCATGGAGTGAAATGAAGTTTTGTTCAAACTCTCAAAAACAAGTCCAGATATACTTGACCGAAATTTTCTAGTCCGAAACTTGTCGATAGTGATGTATTTGGTCATAATGATTGTTACCTGTGTCCGGATCCAGTTTCTCGGAATAATCTCGATGATTTACTCTTTGTTTATGTCTGATTATAAAGTGCATTGCCATGGCACCGCATATGATGCCTACTAACGCAGCAACAACAGGTATTACGTATGAAGTAACGTCTTTCTTGGCATCATCACCGGTTGATGCTTCTCGCTTTCCTGTGTTGGGATCTAGAAAAAAAGAATTAATTTATGAATTGCACAAGATACAAGATACAAATACAAAATGGAATGGATACAAAATATACACAAAATGGTGGAAGATACAAAAAGTAAAAATTGCGGGCAACAGCGGACGCAGTTTTGGACATACTTTTAAGCTTTTTACGTCTGACACTCCTCAGAGTATAATAATATCATAAAACACCTGAAACAGACCGAAACAATTTACTAACGCGGAATGAAATGGACAAATCAGAAGTTGTAGCCGAATTTGCATTGTGATTTCAGGGATCAATCAGGTTGCGGGATAAAGCAGGAAAACCAATAGAATTAACTGAAGAGTACAATTTAGAGAACCAACAATTTCTGTTTACAAACGGCCTTGTGGTTTTGGTTTTGAAGGGACAGATTCATGTCGACATTTGCAATGTCGAACAGCACGATAAAATGACTAACATAATTGCAGAAGCAGAGACTCCAAAAACGGTTGCTTGCACTAGTCAGGAACAATTTGTTGACTCAGGAAATTATTGATTAGATTCGGCCGACGGTGTCCGCATCACCCAGAATCTTTCCGGTTTCGAAGTAGTGAAAGCAAAAACCTTTAATATAATCATTCTAAATCTTACTGAATAAATCTTTACCTTTCTTGTCATCACAGACCATATCTTTGACCCAGTCTCCAACACACTGTTTTCCGTTATTTTGTGGAGCAGGATTGGTGCAATTTCTGCATTTGAATTTACATTTGCCTGACTGGCAGTCTCCCCAGCCTGTCCACTTCCCATCAACAACCACTAAAAGAAAGAATAAAAAGTTTTCAAAAACAAATATTTTTCGCCTGCAAAAAGAGCTTGCAGTTATTTTACGCGGAGTTCCTCGAAAAATTACTTTGGTGAGTCAAATGTCTAAGGTAGAAATAAGTACAAGTGTTGTCTAGTAATCCGTTAAATTTAAAGCATCATTATTCTGGATATATAGATTTATTTTATCGCTGTTTGTTGATGTTTCTCATCACCATTACACATGCAGGACCCAAACTACTTATTTCTATTCCTGGTCCATAGATTTTTAGAATTCATTTTATTTTATTGCAGAAGTTATTTTTAATGTTTTTAAGTTTCCTTTAATCTTGCAATTCCACTAAAACAGAAATCACACGGTCGAGTTTCAGAGACGTAGGAACCGGGCAAATTCCATGGACCTACGGACCAAGCATAGAGTCCCCTTTACTGCACCAAAATGCCCTTCTCTGCAACACAAGTACCCTTTGTTGTGAAGTATTACGCAAGTAAATTCACTAGTTAAAATGTTTGAACAATGGTCAAGCAAAATAAGGTTCGTAGGAAGTTAGTAGCTGCTAACTAGAGGTGCGAAGCACCACGTGATGTAAATCTGCTCGATGAGCAGTAAAGGGGCGAGATACGCCCCTTCCCGTTCAGTTATCACAAGTTCTGGTTTATTGCTCGTTAGCATTGTTGGGCAGCTCTCTGGCTTCGACTAGAAGTTCGGGTTGTTGCCTAGAAAAGCAACACAATCATGTAGCTACCAAGATGAGTAGTCAATGTAAAGTTGTAACTGTAAAAAGAGGGACATTGGAGTTATGTATATACTCTGTAAGAGCCGAGTCTCTCATGTTTGTTGTCTACCTGCCAACACCCTTTTCTCCAACCTCGTCCCCAGGGTGAATAGGCCTCTACGTGCAATTCCGCTGTCCAAAATCGATTTGACGGTTGAGATTTGAGGAAATTCGATTTGGGGCCTGGGAATAAGGTTGCCTTTTCTCTTTCAACATAAAACGTCTTCTTTTGGTGCTAGGTGGCTCTTTCTTAGCCGTTATGAGATGCTTTGGGCAAACCTATTCCCCATTTTGTTGTTGAATATGACCTTTATGGTCAAATACAGGAGCTGACCCAACCAAAATTTAAGCTTGTGTTTCGGTTCTCATTTCCAAATTTAAGGTATACTCTACGTCCCTTACTAGTGTTTAGAGTGTGAATGAGTGACGAGGAGCGTAGAATAGCATATCAATTTTAAAGCAATAAGAAAGTTAGAATGAGGGATTTAATTCATATCTATAGCCAATGGTTTTACTGTTCCCTGCACAGACGCTTCTGTGCAAGAAAGTTGAGGGTATATGCATTTAAGTCACTAGCGCAAAGATGAGGGTACGGTGGTGTGTTGTGCATTTGTTATTCAAAGCATTAAGAGCATTAAAACAAGAAGTTTAAAATTACAATATCATACCTTTAGTTATCGGTGTTACTGATGTTGAAACAACGGTCTTAGTGCAAGGAAGATGAGTGTATAGTGTGGTGCAATGGTAAATTGTTTTACTAGGTTTTATATTATTTGTATTGACATCTTTAGTTTGGCTTGAAGCTCTCTTAGTGGCAGAAGGCGTTGGCACACTGCTCATAGGTATCGAAGATGTTACGCAAGGCTTTAATGGGCAAGCAACACTCTTGAGTTTCCTTTCAGTGACATTAAAGGTTTGACACGAACGAATTGGCAACACGCAATCCCTCTTATAAAGCATAAAGCAATGTCCAGATGAATTTTTGTAAGTTTCATTTGAGGAAGTCCACTCTTCACAAACTGGAAGATGAGACAAGAAGAATCTATCTTTATCATAATAAGTCAAATAAAATAAAGTATTTAACAATATAATATATAGTATAAATAACAAAAAAGAGAAGAATAACACATATTTGATTAAAGCATTCTTGATCTTTTTTACTACCCTTTGCCTCATCATCCACTATGGTCTAATGGACATAAAAATGAATCCGGACGTTTGTTTCACGCTAGGGAACCTATACCAACTAATGACTCTAAAGCCCCGGACAGACGTACCCGGCATTTCACCCAACATTGGCCAACATTCATGTGGAGCGAAATTTCAGTAGCGTCAGGCCACTTTGTTGGATGAGCCAACATCATGTTGGGTGATGTTGGCTGATGTTTGATCAGGGTCAAAAATTTCAAAATGTTGGCTTCGTTTGGTCACCCTTCCCAGCAAATGTTGGCTCCGCGCATGGGTATAAAACAAGCAAGCTGATAAACAACTTTCCAAGTTTTCGGCATAGCAAACACTTGAAAACGAACCCAAATGAGAAATTTCCGACAGATGTCCTAGGCTCTTTAAATCGTTTTTTGATTCGACTGTTGCCTGAAATGTTGGCTACCTTTAGCAACCCCTGCCCCAAGAGAAGCCAAGATGCCAAAAAATCTTATTAAGCAGAAATAAAGTAAACATAACAATAGAAACAAACAAAAATGTATTGGGAATAATAGCAAACAAGGAAAAAAGGTTCTTAAAATTGAAAAAATTGAGATCTTTCTGAACGTTAATTTGGTTGTTTTATAGCGAAGTTAAAATAACTCAAAAAGGGACGCTCGTTGTAAGTACAAAACGAGGGATACGTGTGCCAAGCTCGGTTCGTGAGATCCAGAAAAATTGAAAGAAGACTAAAGGATTCATCATTCAACAGCAAATTTTAGGCCCTATGCTTAAGCCTTTGGCAAGTATGTAGCATGCCTCAAAGCAAAGATTCAACTAAATACATTAAGAAAAGGTCGACGTTTACCTGGGATTTTACATGGTGTCGTCGTTGGTGCTGCCGTGGTTATAGGACAAACCGTCTCTTCCATTTTCCATTGAGAAACAGTCATCTTTACCAGACCACCAACACTACAGTTGCGATAACCTCTTAAGAAGCAACTGTTTGTACCGTTTCGATATAGACCAGGAACATTCATCCATGAACTGCAATCTGGGTGGAGAAGAGAAATAGGTAGAAAGTATAAAAATCATTGTTGAATTTTCTCCAAAAGGTAATACCTAACTTGAATTTTATTACAAAAACATATCAAAACGTTTTGAGGTAGTGGGAGAGCTGCTCTATTAATAAAAAATGCCTGGATATTACCACCTTACAATGGTCAACTCACCCCACTACCAACTCGCCCCATTTCTAACTCGCCCCACTTTCAAAGTCAAGTCGCCCCACCTTCAAAGTCAACTAGCCTCTACTGAACTATAAATATTTAAAGCTGGGGGCTCTGCCCCCAAACCCCTTTTTATCACACTGATAAATTCACTCAATTTTGGTGGTTTCTATCATTTATTTAATAGTGGGGCGAGTTGACTTGACAGATGGGGCGAGTTGTACGAACACGTGGGGCGACACGACTTGAAAGAGGTCCAACCTGACCATGTTAAGGCGGGCAAGTTGACCTGTTATCCTTACAATCCGTTCAACAGGTGCTTCTCTGTTCTCCAGTCGTAGTCAAAAGACACTAGGCTGGTGAACATATTACCTGAGAGAATGGGTTCCTGGCGATCACACTGCATCATCTGCATTGGCCATTGGAGGTAGTGTAATAGATACTTTGCACTGCATCGCAATTTGCAATCTTTTGTACGCGTCCAGGTTTTTGGGAATTGGAGTTCACAGAAAGCGTTTAATTATATAACACATTTCAACTTGTCCGTTATTTGCTTTTATTTCTGTAATAATTAATGCTTTTTTTTAATCTGAGGCTCTTATAATACGATTATATAGAAAAGAGTTCCTTCCGCCCCCTTCTATTCTACAACAAAACATTTCAAACGCTAACTATAGCCAGGTAGTGGTAGTGAAAAAAAAGACATACTTTGGTAATTTGGTTTGGTTTTTAGCACTGGACAAGGAACAATTTCTACTTCTTCATCGGGTCCATCACAGCCTCTCTCGACATCTTTACAAGTTCGACGCCTGCGTCGGGTACATTTGTTCTCCTCCGCAATCTCGCTTATATCTTTGGTATAACCCGGGCTCAAACTGTCAATATTCATCTGAGAAATATTTCTGTAATATTGCCAGTCTTGCCATTCATTATAGAGTCCACAACCTTTAAATTTGATTCACAAAATGTCAGGAACAGTTCACAATGTACAAAATAAAATAGACGGTAAGAAAATCTTTCGGAACATAAGCTCTAAATCTTTGATTGGCTTACGCGCTCGGTCACGCCTCCAAACTCAGAGCTCGAGCACGCCTCCATTCTGATTGGTGAGATCATGACTGAGTTTCGGGCCGTGCTCGATCGCGTAAGCCAATCATAACCTTTAGCAGCAACAATAATCATTAACAAACAGAATTGGATACACTCAGAGTAGTTATTCTGAGCAACCTCGTTCCTAGGGATATTCAGGCAAGCCATGTATTTCTTTCAAAATAACCCTGAAACGATGTTGACTTCTCAGCGATCTATCTGTCAGATTCTCAGACTTTTCTGAGGGTTGAAAAATATGCCTCATGTAATTAGTCAATTGTTGGTCTAGATTCAATTAGCGGAAACAGAGGCTCATGTAATAAGTCTAATACCGATCTTTATGGCAGGGCATTTTTTACGTGCTTGAGGGGTGGGGCAATTGCCCCAGTACTCATCTGTGAAGACCTGGTTTTACCCCACCAATGATGGGCCCCTGTTTGGTTAGGTCTTTGCGAAACAATATTCTTTTTGGGTAGAAGGAATAACTATTTTAATTATTTTCCCTTCTATAAAAATCCAAAAGTAAAACGAAAATCAAGGTGACAATTACCTTTAGTATAACAACCAATATTTTTGCAAACAGTACAGTTTTTGTACACATGCGTCTCATCATAAGAACAGACTCTGATTTTCAAAATCATTTTAAATGTTTGGTCTGGTGGTGGATTCGCAGTGTTGCAACGACCACCAACTCGGTTTGTCAATCCTGTCGGTTTGCCATTTCCAGTTCCTAAAGGATAAAAGCAAGAATAGATTGGCTATGATGAATAAACACGTTTTTTATAAGAACAATCATTATAAGAAACATCAGGCTGAAATTTGGGTCAAAATTTTTTGCTATGTCCGAGACGATTTGAGATACACACAAGCAAAGTTCGCCATCGTAAAGCCCTTGCCCGGAAACGCATTTTAAATGTTTTCGAGAAGGGTAGGGGGTGACAAGTTAATGAAAAAACGCTTCAAAAATAAGAAACAGGCAGGCTGAAATCGAAGCCAGGTGTTCTTATAAAAAAAACGTGTAAACGGTAAAATATTTTGATGCAGCATTTGAATACAGAAAACGGACAATGAAGCAACACCGAATGACAATACAATCTTACAATACAACAGTTCAATATGCAACACACGATAGCAATGAAACATTTAATATGCAACGCAAGAAGAAGGAGAACCTTTAGGTGTATGATTTGGAGGGCTACTCAGCGATTTATTTGTGTTCTTTAGCTCAGTGGAAACGACATTGGCTCAGGTTCAAATCCCACATTTTGTGATATGCCACTTGTAAAAAAATCTATATACAAATATGAATGGTACTGAAGAAAGCTCAACATAGCCGAAACACAAAGCCAAACAGGATGACAACCTTGGGCTATGTGACTTGGAGGATTACTCGACGATTTCATTGAGCTCTTTAGCACAGCAGAAACATCGTTGGCTCCGAAGGGGCAATTCAATCTTTTGAATCTCGTACACCTTCAGCGAGAATCTCTATTACTTCCATAGGAATCTTGTAAGAATCCTTTTGTTTCAATAGGAATCTTTAATCTCCTACGCTTTGTCGAGGAATGAATTAGTGGAATGCCCCTCGGTTGGTCATGCAGCCAAGGCTCGATTCCCATCTATTGTGGTAGGAAACACGTAGAAAGATCAAGTTAAAGAAACAGTATAAATGTCAATATACAACGCAACAGAATACATACTAATATCGTCACTTTTTGCTTAGGGATAAACTTTGCAGAAGTTGACCTGTCTTAGGGTCTCTCTTATTTTAACTTGGCCAGGTACTTGTGATATATTTCATAAATGACAGCAAGGGAAAAGCAATGAATTCATATATTTTAAACAGCACTCACTCACCAATTATGTAATATGTCTTGCCATAATTAAATACCGGTACACTTTCATCGCCATTTACTGGGACAAAGCGAACACTAACTCCCACTATGTCTTGTGGCCTGTTGCACCTTAACAGAAAATACTGTTGGTCTACGAAGAAAAGAATTGCATAACGTTACTTTAGAAGAAAAATTCAACTCGTCTTTCGACTTAATTATTCTTATAAGAAATCTACCTGAAGGCCTATAGTTTTAAAAGTATATACAACAATGTCGAAAATAAACTTGGAATAAAGAATGAACAACTGACCTGTGGCATTGCAGTTCATGGCATCTTGTAATTTGTCTTCACCCATAATATACATAATTTCATTATAGTCAAAATAATTCAAAGTTTGAGGCTGGGTTCCTAAATTACCAGTTACCGACGGACAATGAAAGTTGATAGAATCTCTCATCTTCACTTGTATTGTATTTATTCCTCTACTCGGACAGTCAAATCTAAAAAAGAACAATAAAATGGCATGAGATAATCTATTATTATTTATACCATTTCTTCAAGAAGAGGAGCTCTAACAAATCAAAACTTTTGAAAACTTCAGGAACTTTAGGGCGTGCTCTGTTACAAATTAAACTTTAATTGCCAGGCCAACAACTGAGGGGCGATTCTCTCCTTGAAAACCTCGTACATCCTAGCTAGAAAACCGAAACACAACAAAGTAAAACGGAGGAGAGCCTTGGGCTGTATGACTCAGAGAGTTACTCGGCGATTTCATTGAGCTCTATGGCTCAGTGGAAACGTCGTTGGCTCTCTGATCATGCAGTCCAGGTTCGATTCCCATCTGTCGTGGTATGCCACTTGTGGAAAAATCTAGCTAGAAAACCTATTGTTATCATAGAAATCCCTGGGAAACTCTTTGTTTTCATAACAATCTCGTACATCTTTTAGAAGAGCGAATCGTCCCTCGCCTACAACCACTTTGTACCAAGGCCGTCGGAAGGAATCTCAGATTGGGGGGGGGGCTAAAAAATTGAAAAGTATATGATGACGTAATTATTAGATGACGTCATACTATTGTTTTCAGAATTATTGCAGCCCCCCGCTTCCGACGGCCCTATGTACAGTAAGGATCAAGAATAGGGGTGCGTTCTTTTCTATTATTTCTTCTGAAATCTGTATAAAGTAGACATCGGAGGCTTCAAATGCACTTTCCTGAAAAACCGAAAAAAAACCGATGACTTTAGGGAAGTTGATTTGAAAACACTTGTCTGTAAAATCTGTCAGCTCTGGAGTTAGGTGAGTTTTTAGCCTCAATAGTCTCTGATTTTCCTAAGATTTGTCCAAAAGAACGGACTTTTCATCTCTCGGAAGTCTCCAAAATGGAAGATGCGGAAAAAGGACCCAGAGAACACTAATCACCTAGTAACCTAGGCAACAAAAATCAGGGAGAATCAGCTCCTTGCGTCAGCCCCACTCCACTCGTTCCTATTTGTCACATTTGATCCTGAAAACAATCCAACCCAGCTTTTGGCTTTTGCCTTAGCTTCTTCCTTATTTCAATTTGGCGCAGAATAAATGCGGGAAGTGGTATACTTTTAGGGTTAAATTTTTCCGTAGTGAACAGCCCAAATTATGATCTGCATAGATGAACGAATGATGATTCACGCTGTATTGTGCGTGCACGTCTTTAAAGATGCGGCTGGCAAACGCATGTTACTGCGGGGCGAGCACAAAACTCTGGATCTGATCGAGGAAATATGTTTGTTTCTTGTTGTTTCTTTTTCTATCTAATGATATAGTGTCGTTACAAAAATAAAAAAGTTCTTCGTTTCTTTGGGATTCGCTGCAGCACTTGAGCTTTCTTTCCAAGGCATAAAAACCTTCGTTTCTTTGGGATTCGTTGACTACGGAAAAATTTAACTCTGAAGTATACCCCTTTCCACATTTATTCTGCGCGAAATTGAAATAGGGACGAAGCTAAGGCAAATCTCAACTTCTGTTTTTTCTAAGGCACAAAAGTAACAGAACCAACCGATTCGATAAAACAGACACGCAAGAGTACAAAAATTAACAGTCGCTACGAATCGCTAACGTCATTTCTGGGTGACGCATGAAAGACTGGCGTTGTGTAACGTTACCAACATTTGCAGCATTCTTTAATATTTCCGCATCTTTGTCATCCATTATTGCTAAACTCGATGGCGTCATCAACAAGGAAGTTCAGTGATCAAAGGACAAAGCCTTACACTTACACCAATTACACAAAGCATGACCCTGTGATCTCTGTATCAATGTCAAATCCTGGTCCAGCAAACACCGGAATACTGTATTTCCGCGTTTGCAAGAAAATCGTTTCATATCCCAAATAACCAATCATGACCTGATGTGATAAATTAGCAGATTGAAGGAAAAAACGCTGATCATGCTTTGTACAGTACAAAATTTCTTACGAGAACAGTTTGCTTCATTCTAAGCCTGTTTCTTATTTTGGATTGATTTTTCTGAGATTTTCTACCACTTTAACAACTCCTACCCCAATCAAAAACATGTTTAAAATACATTCCCAGGCAAGGGCTTCACACTGGCAAGCTCAAGGGGCGATTCACTCTTTGAAATCTCGTAGGCCTACACCTTTGCTGGAAAACCTATTGTTTTCAAAGAAATCCCTTGGAAATCCTTTTGTTTTACTATAAATCTCGTACACCTTTTTGAGGAGTGAAAGGCCCCTCGGGTAAGCTAAGCTTGCATTTATCTCAAGTACAAATAGTCCCAGGGAGGTACTCATTAACTTTCAATACGGGGGGTCCATGCCAATATTTGGGGTCCGAAATCTTAAGCTAACACGCTTTTTTTTTTATAAGGAACCACTTTACAAGGAACCTACATGTAGAAGGCCCGAAAATTTAAAGAACTTATACTACTAAAGAGAAAATCATTAAGGAACTTTTGAATGTTGAATACTTTTATCACTGCTAATAATCAAGAATTAGAAAGCCGGTTCCATTCATTTGCAGTCGAAAATCACATAAATTGCACGTTAAGCATGTATCCAATGTTTCTTTGAGTAGTCTCGAGCTTTGCTCACATGCAAATGTCTCTCTTTTGTTGTTAAGACCACTGTATGTGCAGTTAAAATCAAGGAACTATTAAGGAACTTTTCGAACTACAATTGCCTCAAAAGAGGTCTAAAAATAAGGAACTTTAAGAACTAGGCCTTGAGGTAGGTTCCTTATAAAAAAAGCGTGTAGAAGTGCAAAACCAGTTTGTAAATAAGTCTATATTGCCATGTTTTGATTCAAATTTACATATGGAGTAAATAGACTTATTACCAATGCCAGGAAAGTTTGATTATTACCAGTAATTGCAAAAGACTAACAATGCCTCCCACTAATTGAAGGTAGTTTGCTGGTTTGCATAGCCAATAAACACAATCCCAATAACAATGACTCATAAAGGTAAATCAGCTGTTGTTTCAAGACAAATAACAGAACCTCCATTGACAAACATTTCACTAATGAAACATCAAACACTCTCTTGATGCCATGACACTCTGTCAGCACAACAACAGGTATTGGTAATGGGAACTTTTTAATGAGGAACTTCCTTTCAACATATATGATGTGGCAATAACTTGAGTTGGAAAATTTAGGATTTCAGGTTGAAAGAAAAAGAAACTCATTCTTAATGAACATTTAGTTGCACATTTTTCATCAGTGGGGTACCAGACGGTCATTACCATTATGGCTTACCACTGGGGGCCACCACTGCATAGGTATTAGGGGGCCCCTTACCTTTGTGGTGTGAGTTGAGCCTGGTGTTCCTTTATTTTTCAACCAAATGAGGCTGGAAGTTCCTTATACTGTTCCTGTTCTTTGTTGTGAAATGTGTTTGAATACTAACTTTTACAGCAAATTCATTTAAACTTGCTTTCTTTTCTTACTTCTAATATACAAGTTTTTTTCATAAGAAACCTGGCTCGGGGCCTAGTTCTAAAAGTTTCTTAATTTTTGGCCCAATTTTAGTTATAAAAGTTTCTTAACAGTTTCTTAATTTAATGGAAATAAATTGCAGTAAAAACGATAAAAAACATGAAAATAGCAAGCAAATTATTAATATTATTGTTTTACAAAGAATTAGCCATGCTGGTGCGAGAAATCACATGGAAATGCTTGAGAATTGATTACTACATCCACAAATGTGAAATCAGTATGTCGGAAAACTGACACAAAAATTTTTTAAGTTTCTTAACTCCTTCCTCCTAGTTCTAAAAGTTTCTTAACTTTTGGGGTGTTTAGTTCTAGATTTCTTATAAACCGGTTTCTTATAAAAAAACGGGTAAACAGAGTCTTTTGTGGAAGTACAAAGATAAATGTATTGTTATATATTTTCTAAGTTGTACCTATAAACCATTTTGTTCCTGAAAAATTTTTTCTTTGTTTTTCATCCAAGCCTCGATAGTTTATCTTATTTCTTGTTCCTTATAAAAAAGTGTTAACACCAACAAACACAAAGGTTCTGCTAATAAAATCTAGACCAATAAAGACAACAATCACCATGCTAAGGCTCACATCCTAGCAATGTTGAAAACTGGCAAGTCTTTGATAAAATTTGTCTTTCCAAATTGGGATGTTTTGATCAAAATCGCATTCACCAAATACATTCTGCTGTTCACAGATTGGCTTCAAGCCCCTTTTATTGTTCAGTCTACACTAATTTGAAACAAAATGAATGACCAGGCAAAAATACAGCAAATGAAATGCTACAATCTGATTGGTTCAGCTTCTGCAAATTTTATCATGCAAAAGCCATGTGTCCCAGTTTGGACTGCTTTCTTACAAAAAACAAAAACTTAAGCTGATAGCTGATAGCTGGCATATGTGGGACTCATTTAATAAGTTAACAAGTTGCCCCCAAAACAACCACATGTGGGGCTGCACATAACAGGAAAAGACTATTTCACTCCTTTTGTTATCTGCTTTTTGTACAGTTCAGCTGACTAGAAGTCGCAACCCAGTTTAGGTTCTTAAATGTTTTTGCAGGTAGAAATGCTTCTAGTCATAATAATGGCTAATTAAACCACCTGTACCTGGGTTTATCAGACTGTCTGTTCCAAATTAATCACCATCACCACACACTATTTTAACTAACTAATAGCATCATACAGAACCAAATTGGCAGTTTAAGGTGCCACCACGCATCCTTCATGAGTTAACAAAATTTTCAAACCAATTTCATGGCTAAAAATTGATTTAAAGCCCCAGCAAGACATGGACAAAGCCCCATGAAATGGGATGCAAATCTTCTTTCCTGTTTTAAAGTGTAAAAAGTGAAGTTTATATACTTACAGCGGGTTTCTTGGGTCAAAGAAGATTGCTGGCATTAAAATTGCATCGACAGAACTCTGTTCTTTAATTAATATTAAAGATAATGTCCATATTCCGGCGAGTATCTGGCAAGACTTCGTAAACAACCTCATTTCTGCATGAAATTTTTACAACCGTCAAATTTTGCGGCCTAAATTCCCAACTTCTGTTTATGCGAATCAGCTATACACCATACATCGATAAAAATAAATAAAAGTAGAACTTGAAGAAAACAAGGAAATAACACCAGTTACTTCACATCTGCAGGTACTATTTCGTGAAATGTTTGAGAAAATTTGATTCACAAAGTTCCTCTCATTACGCATCGAACAAGGAAACTGTTTTCCACTCACGACGGAGGCGGAAAGGAAATCAATAAGCAGTGAATGAAAAAGAAGCTTGTCACCAGGCCCCTAATTAAATCATCCAATCATGATAGAGCGATTACCTATCATTGTTCAATACGATTCTCGCTTCATTATCATTCAGAAATCACAAATCAAGCAGAAAAAAAGAATAGCTATCAATCCAGGGAGAATGAAGACGCTCCGAAACAAGAGTGAAACAGGGCTTTTAGCCTCTTATCGAAGTCAGAAGTAAGACAAGGGTAGACAAGGGTCTGAATGTAGAACAACGTTTGTGCAAAATGTGTCAGCTCGGTGTTACTGAAGACGAATTTCACTTCCTAATGGTATGCCCGGCTTTATGATAACCAGAGAGCTATTCTATTCTCGGCTGCCAAAGTTAAAATCTCCAATCCTGAAAAAGACAATTCACCACAATTCTAAGTAGTGAAACTAGCGAAGTTATCCGCCCCTTAGCTTAGCCAAGCCAAGTTCATTGCCGATGCGATGATGCTGAGAAAATTACAATTGAGTGCCAGTTAGCCCCCTGCATGCTCTAAACACCACAAATTTAAAAAAAAAATTTTTCTGTTGATGCCGTTTTTTGGCTTTTGGCTGTTAATGTTGTACTTTTTGTACTTTTTGCCTGCATTGTTTTTATTATTATTATCTTATTTCTTTGTTTTTAACTTAGCTGCCATACCTAACACTGTAGGTAGTGCATGACCTTGCCAACCCAACTCAGGGTCAGGGCTGATGGGGAGAAAGTGTTGCTTGGGGGCATTGGGGGTCGGGTTAGTACAGGCTCCTACTGATTCAAGTTATAGATCTGGTTTATAAGCTGTTGGCGTAGTAGTCAATTTCGTTTTTTAGCGAAGCACATTGACACCCCACTGACTTCGAGCAGGAGAAAGTGGAACAGAATTTAGACTTGATAATAAAAATAAATAAAAAAGCGGAAAATACAAAGGAAAAGCACGTCCCCTTTACCTTAAAGGCTTTTCGAAGAAAACAATAGTTCAAGGCCTAAAGGTCAAACAAAACAAAACGAATGTTTCTGTTTCGAGAGGTGTGGTGTTGTGTCGTAACTTCCCTTCACGCAATATTTTTAAATCACAAATTGTTGTTATGTTTTCGCCAACAAAATTTGCTACAAAACAACACAACGAAAACAGGAAAAATTAGCGGCGTCAAGATTTATTGTCGCTCCTCAGAAACACGGGAACACGTAATTTCTAGAAGTTGACTTGACTTTCCGTTTGAATTGAAATTGGACCTGAGAGGAAGGGCTTGATGAATAAGTACCCCACGCAGCCGAAAAATTTCCTTTTCGTCAATCGAAAAGATATCTATGCTACTATGAGGTCATAATAAGAATGCTGAAGAGAACCGCAGGGTCTGAGGCCGGGTCTGTGGGATAATGTAAAGGTTGAAAAACAGACCAGAGAATCTGGACCTGAGAATTTGGACCCCTTTGGACCTTCAAATAGAAACCTGACGTGCTACTGACTGTGGGTGGAGGTTTTCTATACCTATTGATGGTATACGACTCTAAAGATCGTTACTTCGCTAGTTTGAGACTCATGGGGCCGATCTTTTCAAAAAAACATACTGTATCAGTCTCGCAGGGAGGGCAAAGGGGCAATTTCCCTTGTCGCCCTCTTGAAAATTGCTAAATTTTCAATTTTTCGAATGGCTTGCCATAATTTGCAGGGTTTCTGCCCTGTCCCCTCTGCCTTGTTCTGCTTCTGGCATCGCTATCAGTCTGTAGCTGGTGAAATCTACAAATCAATGTCAGCTGTGTTTATATTGCTGTTAGCTACAAAAACCTTGATGAGGAGGTATTTGGGTTTTACGGTTACACGGTTTTGGCAAGACTTTAGCTCAGGTTTTCGATTTTTTCCGAAAAATTACGCGTTTCTTCGGTTTTGAAAATCTCATCGGTGAATGGCTTTACTGCGTTTTTGGTTAATTTTTCCGGTTTTTGATTAAGATTTTGCGCTTTTGGTAGTGAATGCCGACTCCGTGTAGCTACAGGTTAGCCCACAATGGAGACAAAAACTTTTATAGGAGAAAAACGTCTCAAAAACGTGAAGTGAACACTGTTGACTAACCCAGAGTTTTAATAGATTTTGTGCAATTTTTTTAACACGAGAACTTCACATCGTGACATATGGTTTTGTTCAATTCACGGTTTTACGGTTTTTGAGCAAATTTTGAGCGGTTTTACGGTTTTCAGACCCCCCAAACAACCCCTCCTTGATCTACGGGTATCGGACAGAAAATAAAGACTTATTTGCCTGTTGTCTTTATCTTTAGTCCTTTAGGCAGGTCGACAAGAGATTTTCTTGACAAGCAAATTGAGCTTGGACCCTCTTATAGCCAATTCTTCTGAGGAACCTTAGAACTGGAAGAAATGTGTACAGTGAATGATTTGGAGGTTCTGTGGCGTCTCTGTCTTTGCTAATGGTGTCAGAAGCTCAGAGAGGTCGGGGTTCGAACCCAAGCCACAGAGGCGTTATAGCCAGGGTCAAGGTCCCGTCAGTTCATCTATCTACTTCTGAGTGAGCAGCAACACATTGTAAATGTTGATCACCAATGTTGTCCAAGTTTTTCCTCCTTGCGCCAGTAGTCTCAGGCTGTAAAGGTAAAATTTGATGAGATAAGCAAAAAATTTTGAAATTTGAATTGGTGAAATGCGTAGCCTCGAACTCCTTTCTTCTGGAGTCCATTTGTCCATTCCATTCTCTTTCCTTGGTCCGTAAATTTGTGACCCATTCTTGTATTGCGGAGGAGCATTGATTCAAATTCCGCAGCAGACAAGACAACCTGTTATTTTTGAATCGAACGACGACAGCAGGTATTTGACGACGTAGTAATTGGAGTCCATTCATATATTTTTGGTTCTACGAAACAAGTAATCAAACAGAAATCTAAACGAAACTGTTATGTCATTTTTGTGTTTCGATTTCCCAAGTTGATTGGTCAGGAAGAAAGCTTGCCCAAGCTGAACAGTTGCGGTTTTTTTTTGGCTAGGCCCATTTTTCGTGCTGGCCTCCTCAGCTTCAAGATCAAGAAGAAAAGTTGGTAACGCCTAAAGTGTAAAGATGTATAAAAGGGTTACAAAGGCATCGCTGTCCTTATTAGTGATTCTGATGGTATTTTTGTATGATAAAATGTATGTTGCAGCCATGTACATGCCAACTATTCTTTGGGACCCAAGGAATCCATTGTAAGTATTGGTATACCGACTGTACAAGGCCAAAGCCTCAGTCATGAGACCTAAGTGCAGGGTTTAAATCAGAGGTGCTTGGTCTTCTTTCTTTTCTAAAGAGACAAAATGTTCTCAAAATTTCAACACTATATATAGTTAGTTAAAAGTTAGAATTATAGATTAACTTAAATCATTCTCAATCATCCTCCTTTAAACTCATGAAAATATATTTTCTCAAAAGCATTATCTTTAAGGTAAGCCACAAATTACTGTCCCTCATTGCTTGAATTAGAATTAGGTAAATACTCTACTCTGTATTGCCTATCTGGGTCAATATTGTGCTGACCAAACATCCTAGAAAGATGGGTGGAGTTGATCTCAGAATCTTTGACTAAAGTGTTTCTCCTTTCCTTCCTGGATTTGCATTTTAAAAAATGCAGATATAAAGAGGAAAACTGTCAGTTTAAAAACGTGATGGTGAAAACAGTCTCCTAAGTTGAAAAATAAGTCAAAATTTTTTAAAATCCAGTAGGTGTGTCCTACTGTATGTGATGCATAATTTATTGATGGGAAAGCTGGCTTCATTGATAAATGATAAACAAAAAAATGAGGACAGGTAATTGGCTGCTTGATGTCTTGTCAATTCAACAGTGAAATGTGCTATCTGAATGTGATACTAGTTGGAGTTAACCACTGTGATAGATACAGATAGAAACCAACCTTAATTGTCATTGTGTTTTGTCTCAATTTAGAGTCAAACAGAAGCATGTGTTCAAAGATCTCATGTATTATGCAAAAAATATTTGCAAAATAAGTTATTCTTACTCAGTCACAAACCGATACTGCATCCTCATTTAATACAGTATGACAAAATCTTTAGATCATGATTATGATTTTGATTATGATAAGGGCAATTATGATCACTATGATGATCATTATCATATGATGATAATGAACTTGATGATGATGATGAGAATGATGATGATTATGTTTTAAGGATTGAACATACAGGACGTTGTACTGTCCCAGACCATGATCCTTTGCAGGACGAAAACGTGTTTGGATGTGAAAAACTGAGATTCGTTGGATGTTGATGGAAGAATAGAACATTGAACTGGACGATTTGTATTGACCATAGTAGTTACGTTTTGTATGTTTTGTTGATAAATATTATAGTCTGAAAGGAGAAAAGAGAAAGTTTTCTTATGTTCATTGTCTGAAGAACTATCCAGACTTACAATGTCAATGATGACAGTGATGACAATGATGACAATGATAATGATCACAATTAGGATAATGATAATGATATCAATGTTGATGATGATGATGATGATGTGATTCCCATGATGAGCTTCATGATGATGATGATGATGATGATGATGTCCATGATTATGATAAATCAGCAATAACAATGATGGTGATGAGGATGACAAGACTGATTATGACCATGATGATGATGATGATGATTGCAATGACAACAATGATGATGGCAATGACAATGAGGATGATTATTATTATGATGTCCAGTTTCATGATGACACCAATGAAGACAATGATGATGATGATTATTTTTTTATGATTATGATTATGATGACACCAATAGAAACAATCAGGATGATGATGATGATGATGATGATGATGATGATGATGATGATGAGGATGATGATGATGGTGATCATGATCACAATGATCATGATCATGATTATGATGGTGATTATGGTGACAATGATGTTGACAGTAATGATGATGAAAGTTTCTCTAACAACAATATTTCTTTTTTAGATTTAACTGCCCCAGTAGAGGAATAAACACAATTCAAGTAAAAATGAAAGATTATTTGCACTTCCAGTGTCCATCATCTACTTCCAATTTGGGAATTCAAAATTCCCAGTTGAACTATTTTGATTATCATGAGAATGCATATTTTGTATATGGTCAAAACAAGCAAGATGCATTAAACTGTAATGTTACAGGTTTGTACCATACACTACTATGAATTTTATATTTGACTATATAAACAGATATCAATTTCTGCAAATGAATACAAGTAGATTTTAGTGGGTGTTATGTTTATTTGTTTGTTGGATAGTCACCAAATTGTGTATGTTCCCTTGTGTGGAAACACTGACTCCTGTTTTGCTGTCTTTTCCTATTACCCTTCAATTTTCTTTTGCGAGTCTTGCAATCTTAAGAAAATCTTGCACAAAAATCGTTACAATATGCCTTTGTTAAAAATACCCAACTTGATGCTACTCAGTGAGAATATTTACTGGACAAGAGCTATACAAAAGAATAAAATGGCAGGAAGTTTGAGGGGCTTTACCCTCCTCCCACCATCTCTGTTCAGTCTGGCTCTATAGTCCCTTGTTCAATGAACAATTTGTTTTCTTCTTCAAGGTTACAGTCAGTTCATGAAATGTGATAAACCTCAAGAAGGCTTTGGTATGGGAATCAGGGTTGCCAGTTTTTCTGGAAATGATCATGCACCATTGTTCCATTATGGCAAGAGCTACTACATCATAGGTATGACTTTTTGTTGCTAATGCATCATTCTCTGACTCCCTACATTATAGGACTTTTTCTTGCGCAGCAATATTACATGAATCACATCTCTTCAGACTGAGGGAGATAGTGGGTTCATTGTTATTTAATGGAACTCTTCTTTGCCTTATTTATTTGACTTTTACTCAACCATTCGACCAAGAAACAAAGAATCAAGACCACGGAAATGTAAAAGGCGTAAAAAAACGAAAAAATGTTGACTTGTCCAACGTTTAGTACAACCTAGGACCTCCTAAGGACCCAAGGAGAATCGTTTTCATTGATTGATTGATTCCAGTTTCCTGAAGATCTTCACCAACAAAGTCCAATAACTCGAATTGTAGACAACTTTTTTGTTAGTTCGAGTTATCGAGAGCCCAAATTGCCCAAATATTTGATACCTCAAACCATTTTTACTGGTACCTTGAAGGCTCAAGTTATTGGGAGTATACTATGGTGCATTAGGCGCTCATCGAATGGTTTTATTCTTGGAAAGTTAAGAAACTCTGCAAGAAACTTTTACTACGATTAAAGTGCCCTAACTTTGGATGCCTACTATAATTAACGGACCAAAGTTTCTTATAAAAATAAGTGTGGCATTGCATTGTCATGTAGTATACACGTATTTTGTTGTATAAGAAATTAAAAAATTGACCCAGTGTTGAAAGTTTCTTAAAATTTTCAGATTTTTAGTACTGAAAGTTTCTTACGAGTTTCTTAAATATCCATATTGGCAACATAGTTATTCTATCTGAATGATGTTTCAAACCCATTTACTGATCGTATTTGAATGCATATTGGTTTCCTGTTTGTCTGCTTGTCACAGAAATGCTTCATTTCAGACGAAACATGGGAAATTAAAAAAAATTTTTCTCTGTCTGAGGCAAAACTTTCCTACGTAAAAAATTTCCAGTACTGGAGTTTCTTAAATTGTTGACCATTCGAGTCTGGGTTTCTTATAAAGAGTTTCTTAGAAAAAATACGTGTAAAGACTTTAAACATTCTTTTTTATAGGAACTGGCAATGGAAAGAATACTGGAATGAACAACAAAGTCGGTGGTAGATGCAACAATGTCGAGACTTATCCAGACCAAACATACAAAATGATAATAAAAATCAAAGTTTGTACAAGGGAGGAAGAATTGGTATACAAAAATTGTACAGTTTGCAAAACAGTTGGTTGCTATAACAAAGGTAAGTCACATGTTCACTTCTCCTTCATTTACAATCACTTTTACGTTAAAGTTGCGGCGTAACTTTTTACACTGTTTTTATGAACAATCGATTTTTTTGCACTTCGACCCAAACACTGTTAGATACTTATGGAAAAACGCCCCAAAAATTGTTTATTCATTGTTTACTGTGGCAAGCCCACATGTTGCGAATCGTATGTTTTAAAATTATATTAGCGTTCCGGGAGCGTTCCTAAGGTGAGCCTACTGCAATTTATAATCAGTTTCAGGAGAGCGATTCATAGACTTATCATCGTCCTTCCACTCTTTCGGAAACAGCTTCTAACAACTACAACAACATATAGCTGTTTCTCAGAATGGGACTCATAAAATTTGAGCGTCAAAACCTGACCTGTACCGCTTGGATGGAGCCAACTTTTTAGAAAACTTGCAACTGGCAAATCGGATATCTTCAGCGCACTAGCGTAGCGAACCGCTTTTATCGAAGTTATTGCGTGAACAAAAAACGTTATGAAAGATAAACCTGCGAATTTTTCAAGTCGCTTTGTTTTAGGCCGAAAAGCAGTCATCTTCAAACTACACTCTTTTTCTTTTATAAGAACCAGGAAATTTTGATCGAGGCTGGCTGTTCTTAAGATTTTGCCGTTTTTGAGCCTGAAATGTTCTTAATCTGTTCTTAATTCCTTGGTTACTTAGATATCTATATTTTTAATGAAAGTCTAGGGTGGTACTAGGTTTGTGTGAAAATGCAGCAATCTTGTCTATTTCTTTGTTTGCTTGCTTTTTACGTTCAGTTTGACTGTCTGGCTTACATATTTAGCTGATATTCTTAGCGCTTTTTAAAAGGCCAGCCTCAGCTTGTTCTTAATTTGTTCTTAAAATCTGGGCAAAATCCAGGCTCGTGTTCTTATAAAATTGTTCTTATAAAAGAAAAAGAGTGTAACCCACTTCGCTATTCACATTGTGTTTTTACATAGTCAATATGGTTTTTAGACAAAACTGGATTCAAGTCGGGTTATCTTGACCCAGGTTCAACCCGGATTACTTTTGCATAATGTAAACAGGGCTGAATTATTCAGTATTAAACATCATTTTTTAGGCTGTGGACTTTATAATGACTGGCAAGAATGGAAATATTTCCAGAACATCTCCACGCTATCAACAAATAGTGTCAACTCTGTTTATGAAAACTCTGTTACTAATTATTCAAAAGAAACCAACTGCTTCAGGAGGAGGCAGCGTATTTGTCAAGACGAGGTCAATGGATGTGATGGACCAAGTGAGCAGACAGAAGAAATTCCCTGTCCAAAAGCTAATTTATCTCCGGAGTATGATAGTAAGTAGCTATGCTTATCAATAACGCTTCAGTGGCAGAAACATTTTTGAGAGCTCAACAGATGCCTTTTCAGTTTTTTTTTATAGACACCCAAATCAGGATTGAAATTACCCAGTCAGAATACAAGATATGTATAAGCCAATAAAATAAGCCCGTTAGCCCAACTGGATTTTGTAGTTTCAACTTACAAATTTTCCCGGCTGTCGCCCTTAAGAAGTATGGACGAGAATTTACATGTCCAAGCGACCTGAGCATAAGGACATTGCCTGAACTGATGGGTGATAGCGATACCCTATCTGGACCTGGAGGGGGGATTCGAACCTGGACTGCATGATCAGAGAGCCAACTACGTTTCCACTGAGCTATAGAGCTCAATGAAATCACCGAGGAACTCCCTGAGTAATACAACCCGAGGCTCTCTCCGTTTGACATTTTGTGTTTCGGCTATGTTGAGCCTTCTTCAGCACAATGCAAGCATACCTACAAATTTGTACATATTTTTCATGAATGGCGAACACTAGTGTGCCACTTGTGGAAAAATCTTATCCTAGTGTTCGCCATTCATGAAAAATATTTTTTACGAAAAGTGTTTTCCGAAAGGAATCTCAGTCTTTATTACTTCTTATATTTCAGATTGCACTGAATGGGCAAATGAACCGAGTATTGACCTAAAATTAACTGGTTTAATAAGAAAACATCGTAACTGTACAGTTGGAAATATTGAAAGAATGACTGTCACTCAATGGAAAATAGAAAAAAGTAGTAAGTACTCAATAATCTGTTGTTGTTGATCGATCTGATTCGATTTGATTTGATTTGATTTGATTTGATTTGATTTGATTTGATTTGATTTGATTTGATTTGATTTGATTTGATTTGATTTGATTTGATTTGATTTGATTTGATTACTTGACTTCACGTTCAATGGCTTAATTTGACTTGACCTCACTTGACCTGACCTGATCTGACCTGACCCAACTTGACCTGACCTAACCTGACCCAACTTGACCTGACCTGACCTTGCTTGACCTGATCTGACTAGACCTGAAGTGGATTTGTGTCTCTGCTGGGCTGTACCCCAATTAGAACCCCAAATGATGTTTCAGAAATACAATCGTCGGAGAATGACTGGTCGAAGCAGGGTCGAAGCGAAGGAAAACCCTGTGTTTGATACAATCGAAACTGAAAACTAATTCCAGCGAAAGTTTAGTCAAGAATACCCGTTCACAGAACAGAATATTGATACGAATGATACGCGAATGAACGACAGCGAACCAATACCCGTGAATGACAACGAATAACAACTAGCGACACGAATGCATTGCTTCCTCGAAGATACCTCTAAAGACTTGAATGGAACGATTTCGTTCCCGTTTGAACAGCAATAAAAAACGGTACTCAATCATTCCGTTTCATTGATCCAGAAAACGGAACAATACAGTTTTTGTGGAAAAGCGTATGTGTTATTGCAAAGAGCTATTCCCTTGAGATGTCATGCTTATCAAGTTATTCTGAAGTATTTTGCTTAACTCATTGTTCATTCTCGTTAGCAAAACTTGAATGGAACGATTTCGTTCTCGTGTGAACAACAATAAAAAACGGTATGCAATCGTTCCGTTCCCGTATGTGAACAACTAATTTGTCCGTTCCATAAATTGGAACGCAGATGTGAACTGGGCCTAAGAGCAATATCCTTCATGACCTGACATGACCTGACTAGATTTTTCTTTTCTTGACTTTACCGATTCATGATTTGATTTAGTTCCAAGTCATACGAATGTCCCTGTATTCCATTTTGTAACCGTCATAATTTTGTTTAGGCCTACCGCCCAAGAGTGCAGCTTCGAAAGTCCTCAAAAATGGGAACATCACAATATCAATTCAAGTATTTATAGTTTGCTTAGTTGCTCCAGTCCTTTCATTGGCTATTGGCGTTGCCATTGGTTATTTCTGTACGCGAAGAAAGAAGAAGAAGATGTGTACTGCGTACATTCCAGCTGAAATGCCAAGGTTAATTTCTCACACTTGAACACTTTTCTCTCCTTCCATCTTTCATATGGATACGGCATCTGTCGATTTGGGGTAAATAGTAATTCCATTTTTGTATCTTGTGGATTTACTGCTGTCCAATCATCTCTGATGAATAGATGCATCTTTTTAACGTTCTTGAATTTTAAGGTATCGGTATATAGCGAATTGGGGGGGGGCATTCTTTGGTGAAATTGCTTTTGGCTTCTTAAGAAAATCATTAAATTTCAGGGTGCCCGATAAGCAATTCAATGTAAGGTGCTAGGGAGTGTAGTCCAGAAAAGGGAGAGCCTAGCCACCTAATTAACCCATTGCAGTAGATATGATAACTAAATTTTTCAGCATTTCTCGCTTTAAAACGATTGCCGACTTTCTCTTCGAACTTTTCTGAACTTCAGCTCTTTACGTGGTGCTTTCTTTTCAGACAAAAAAACTCTTACTGCTGAATTTCTGGTGATGTAGTGGCTATGTGACTCTGTAAGTTTGAATGTGTGTTGTGAATTTTCTATATTATTTTTAGAGCACATTTAGTTTGGTTGTACAAAAGTCTTTAAATTTTAAGCAACCTCTTAGCGATTTCTTAGCTTTGAAAGCTGTTGTTCTGTTGGAAAATCTTTTATTCAGAGTTAAAAAGTAGAACTTGTATATATTATTAAGTAAAGTTTCCCAGCAGTCTTTATTTCGACATAGAAATCTGTAGCACATTTAGCGTGCAAAGGCAGCCTGTATATATAATTTTAATTCAGAGCACTTTTTATTCAAAAGCCGTTCATAGATGGAACGAATTCCAAAAAAAATTTAGGCCCACTGTTTTTTGCGCCATTTGTTCTCTTACAAAAATGCATTCACCAATAAGAATCAAGGTCGCGGTGTGGTCTTGTCACGTGTTCTTTAGTTCTTACATCCATCATCTTAGCTTGATTTCAGTTTTGGGTCATGCCTGCATTTTGCTCCATACTGCTACCTTGTAAACGAATTTTTTAACCGACTCGCTCAAAATTGCCTAGATCTATGAACTGCTTTCTACACGCGGGGAAAGCCTCATGCCCTTTAATGACACCATTGTAATGGGTCTTGCAGACTTGCAATTAGCGTTAACCCAATAAGATTTAGGAATGACCAAGACTGCATGTGGAATTGTATAAAGAGTTGCTTGTGTTGATTTCCTACGTTAATTCTGTTGGAAAGATAATTGAATATATAGCACTGTAATAAACTTGTGATTATCGTTTTCAGCCTACTTGCGCAATCACATTGCTTGCCTGAAAACTCTCCCCTGTCTTTTACCTTATTTCGTAGCCGTTTGTGGCATACCGCCTTTCCTTTTTTTCTGTACATTTGTTCTTTGTGTACTAGATGACATTCATACGGCTTTTGGTATTCAATTGCAGAAAATTGCTGTGATAAATAGGGTGCCTATAATAGATAGCACAATGTGCCCCTCCCAAGGTTGAGAATTTTCTTCTGAAACGCCCAAATAAGACAGGGTAAAATTCGAAAAACCTTTCATACAGGGCTTATTGCTAATTCACACTTTTAGGCCAATATTTTTTTGATTTTCACGAGTTTAGAGTTTTTTTGCCGATTTCAGAGATGCGATGCCTTGCGACGGTAGTCTGTGGTGGCCCTTAATTTTCTATTTGCCGATTTGCAGTCCTTTGATTGCATATTGCATAGACAGAAATCTGTAGCGGAGTGCAAAACTGTAGAGCGTGCATTTCGCGCTGATCGTACTGTTTGCGTCAGGGGCATCATTGTGGCTCTAAGAAAAGGGTCCGGGAATTTTGATTATAAAGGTGCCTATTCAAATTTCACGCCAGGTCCTTCAGAAGGCCCCGTTTGATATGTTGTCTTCCTGGTGTCTCATTTCAAACTGGGAATGTGAATTCAGCAAAATTTTCGTCGCTTTGAATAAACCTTTTCAATCAAGAGCCTCGTTTTCAAGAAAATTGAAAATTGCGTCACAGAAACATTTCGACTTGATTTTATAGCGATTAAAAAGTCTTTTTCAGAGATCAGTGGCAGTATACTGCCACGTCAATATATCTGGTTAGGATTTAGTAATACTGTAGTAGTGTGTCCTGATGTAGCTTGGTGCTTTATTCGTGCTTTATTTGAATATCAAACACACGTTAATATTTGTTCCAGGGAAGGCAATAACGGCATGGAAGCAATAGCAATTGGCTATGCAAAAGAAGTTTCTCAGCGCTGTGTAGCCACCATTGTCTATTAACTGAGATCTGGTGATGTTTTTCTCATCATCGGAACTTCAGAATGGGCGGTCAGTGTGCCAGCCCAGTGCCAAAATGCCCTTCGCTTCTGGGGGGTTGACGAAGAAACGAAGTTTTTCCGCAAACCAGCATCGACTGATTCTCCTAATTGTATGAAAAGAATGAAAACACCAATTCGATACGCACAGCTTTGCCTATTTCAAATAATTTCTTGTCTTGTTTTTCCAGTGTTCACATTACATATAAATACAGGCGTATTTTGCTTGCTCATCTGTAGTTGGCAACGCAAAACATGGCAGTTCATGTTTTGATTATGTTGATGCTTGTTTTCGTCTTGTTCTAGTTTTCATTGCGATTTGATTGCTTTTCGAAACTGAGACTTTTAACGAATCAAATAAACCCCAAAACTGGAAATTTGAGAAAACGAATGATCACAGATAAGCATAGAATACACTTTTTTTTTAATAAGCAACTGGACTTTCGGTCCAGCCGTCAAAGTTGCTTAACGTATTTGGTCTCTCAGTCCTCACAGAATGACTGTTACCCCTATAAAAGCTCTATTTTTTTGGCTCTTTTCTTGCTGTTCAATGTAATTGACAAGTTTGCAATGATGTAAGAAAGCTAAAAACCAGCCAAAAATTGAACAAAATCTCAGCCCTCAGTTGCTTATTGAAAAAAAAGAGTTTATTCAATCCTAAAGAAGCTTTCAGTACCCACTCTATCGGATCTTTACCCACCACTGCGGTCCATACGCACTACTGTGGTAGTATTTTTGCGTATACTGTGGTGCTTTTTTGCATACTGTGGTGGATAAGCAATACTGTGGTGGGTTATTATGCTTGATGGTGGTATTTTTTCGTACTGTGGTGGATTTTGTAGTTTTTCTTGCTTGATCTACAGATTTTTGTAATGATTTCATATCCACGACAGTACGCAAAAAATACCACCACGGTTGTGCGTTTTGAGATTCGCTAGCGTGGTACGAAATGGCGGTACGTGGCCAAATTGTGAAATTATTGGTAAAAGTTGATTGGCCAGTTTGAAATTTGTTAGCATAGATGTCTCTACACGTCTTCAATCGCAAAAATTTACCCGAAAAGCCATCTCAAAATTTCATGTTTAATTTACTGTAGTTCAGCGCAGATTATTATTTTTAAAACCTAAACTAAAGTCTTTACCAAAGTTCATTCCTGAAAATCTGGCTAATAATAGAAAGACAATTCTGTAGTTCTTGGAAATGCAAAACAGGACATCCGCTTTCGAACCCAACACTGGCGACCACAGCGTTTCTGTTATCTGCGAGTTTTTATGCACGCACTGCAACTGTATTTTTA
Source organism: Chrysaora quinquecirrha (assembly GCA_014526335.1). Taxonomy (NCBI): domain Eukaryota; kingdom Metazoa; phylum Cnidaria; class Scyphozoa; order Semaeostomeae; family Pelagiidae; genus Chrysaora; species Chrysaora quinquecirrha. The sequence goes on along the minus strand of JACTAT010000054.1, from coordinate 934,684 downwards.
TGAGAAAAACAAAACCGATTGAAAGTCCAAGATTCAAAAACCCTGAAAATGAACTGGGCACTTTCATTGCTTATTACAGATTTTTATGAAGTACACCATATAAGGAACTTGCTGCTGATGATCCAAAAGTATAAAGGATCTTTGCAACTGTCGAGGCTGGGAAGAAAAGCTAAGAATAACGTTTTCGAGGACAAGACCGTTTATAAACCATACTAACATATATACATACAGTAGTAACAGACTCCATCGTAGTTCCCCAAAAACTCGATACGTCATTAAACGAAGCAGCCTGTTTCCTCAAAAATTCGTAAGGAAAAGGGACTGTTATCTGAGAGTTACCCAGGTTCGAATACTAGAACATTGCGAGCAATGACCCGGCAATAGAATTAGAATAACATTCGAAGGGATCATTGGGACATTTTTCATTTTCCATCTGACACTCAAAGATGAATCGACTAGATTTTTTAGTTTTGAACTACATAATACTAAACACAGAAGATCATTCTACAAAGGCAAGGAAACATTGGAAGTTTTACTTTTTTGCCTCCTATTTGGTCCATATAAATCCACACAGGCACAGATTCCATGCACTCAAAAAGTTACCTTCAAACGTCAAGGGGGAAGAACCGGAGAATACGTTCTTGGGGGAAACCCTTTCAGAACATTTATACACGTGACTCATGCCACCCGGCAAGCTTTCGCAACTTCGCAACATGAAATTGCTAACCAGATTTGACAACGATATTTTTTAATTCTGTGTTCGTAAAAGATTATTGGTATGAACCATAGATTTCATAAAAAACATACATTTAGTTTTCAAGGCTGTTCGAAACTGTGCCAAAACCTGTCGAAAAAACAGCAAATAAATCTTGCCACGACATGTCATGCGCAAAGTCAGAAGCAAATATACTGCGAATTGCGTAATCGTATGTTTTCCGCCTGACTTCCACGATATTTCCCCTTTCCGGAACTTGCTTTGGACAATGGACCTGCAAATTATTCTCGTCTGGGACCTATAAAAGGCAGCTCTCCTGTCACTTGGTGTTTACACAACACAAGCAGAAGCTAGGTCTTCTACACTCACGAAAATACGCACACAAAGATGGCATTTTTATTGAAGTTATTCACAACAGTGTTGCTGACGTTCGCTGCCTGTAAGTACTACTTTTATAAGACAATTTATTGGAAATTTTATCGGGCTTTTGCCTCGCAAAGAAATGCCAGCGACTTTCTCAGTTTTGTCGCAGTCGCTCACTTACTTTTCGGAGACCATTATCAGATTATTGCCAGCGAATTGGTAGTTTTATGAACAGATTGCCTTGGCATATTTGAATTCTCTTCAGAAACGCTTGAACAATTTTCCATTTGCAGCTGGCTTCCAACATTAATTTTGCTTCGAAGTATATAGCACATCCTCGATTATCCGAACCTAACGATAAACTTGAAAACAAGGTTAGCAAGTGAAATTGTCGTCCTCGGTCATCCGAATTTTGGCTTTATCCGAAAGACCCTCCGTAAAATTATGTTCAACCTGTTCGGATGATCGAGGATGATCGGATAATGAAATCTCGTACAAAGAGTGAAATGAGACAGCGAATGTTTGTTTGAGGGTAGCGGCCAGTATCCGTAACAAAGTTTTGATGCCAAATAAAATTTCTTTTAAGAAAATTATTTCGAGAAAGCATATACTGTATTGCTACAGATGCAGTATGAAGGCATGAAGCATTCGAGTTAGCTCAAGAATTTTCTTTTCCTTTCAGATTTTGATTTTCAAAATTTTCACGCAGGTCATGCGGACGATTGTACTGGCAAGGCAGATGGAAAATACCCGATTCGAGATACCTTCAAGTATCTGCAATGCAGTGGTGGTCATGGCCATACTGTAAGCTGCCCAAGTAATCAAGTTTATATTCACCGAGAAGGCAAATGCAGAGCCGTTACAGAAGCAGACAAAGGTTAGACTAGCATAAGTGCTGTTTTGCCAGTTTTGTGTAGTGTAGCAGTGTTGTCGTGGTAGGTAGCTACCGTCTAGTAAGGATACAGCCCGAAAATATCATTGTTTTATCTAGAGACCTGAATCTGAATTCATTGACTTCGTTAGTTCGTTCAATGAATCTGACATGATCTGACCCATGCTGTTGGATGGACTTGCCGCGTGCCGCACCGCAAGTCCAGTCGTTGGCGTTTGGTATCACGTCCAGTCGTTCAACATGTGCGAACACTTAAAAGAATAATCGTAACAGAACTTAGGCCTCTCAAGTACCTATTCACATGTATCTGCCTTCAACTAACCATCCATGGTACTTGCATTCAATACCCAAGTAACCACGCCAGGGGCTGCACTTTTTCCTCATTCACGGTCATGTAGATACCGTGCAATATTGTAGTGATGTTGTTGGGTCCAAAATTTAATAAGCGAAAAATGAATATCATTGATTCTTATTTATGAGGGTATTTTAATTGAATACCTTTGATTGTCTTTTCAGCAACATTCTGCCTTGGACTGCCGAATAACGATTACAGAGACCCTTGGGACTGCCATAAGTTTTTCAAATGCTATGATCAACTGACGTACCCCTTCAACTGCCAGCTGCCTCAACTGGTCTTCAATCCGGAAAATGATCAATGTGTATACCCTAATGAATACCCTTGCACTGTTGTACATGAAAAATCATACGGTAAGTCCATTGCTTCTTGGTTTTAGTTATACATTGTGGCTTATTGGGGCTCTGTTTTTAAGGGAGAAAGTGATCCAAAATTTGCCAAAACCAGAAACCAAATGGACGATTTGTTTTCTTTCACTTCACGTTCTTGTATTACAGACAGAACTGAGCTGCAAGCTCATCTTTATTTGTTAAAACAGGCATTATCAGAGGTTTTGTTCTGGTATCAGCCGTGTTTCAGCAAATGTGGACCTGCAGTTTGTTGGTGTTCCCCAGACAAAAATTCTTGGAATACACGTTTTTTTAAGAAACTCGTTATAAGAAATCCAGACTCTCAAATGGCCAAAAATTTAAGAATCTCCAGTACTGGATAATATTTAATTCAGGAAACTTTTTACCTCAAACAGCGAAAATTTCATTTATTTTCCGTGTTTCGTCTGCAATAAAGCATTTCTGTGACAAGCAGACAAACTGGAAACCCATATGCATTCAAATACGATCGATTAATAGGGTTTGAAACATCATTCAGATAGAATAACTATATTGCCAATATGAATATTCAAGAAACTCTTAAGAAACTTTCAGTACTGGATCAATGTTTTAGTTTCATATAAAAAATACGTGTACCCTGGATACTCTTTTGCCAATCTCGCAAATATGAACAGTTACGTTAACAAAACTGCATGTTTGTAGAACACCTATTGTTTGTTATCCGAAAACCTTAACAACTCAACGTCTTTCTAGTTTTGTTGACAGTGGCTTGGCGAAGGGGGCAGGGATGGAAGGACAACAGCTCGAAAACAGCTCAGGGGTGTAGATTGTGCTTGTTACACCACTGTGTGCTTATGTCCTTTCTGGTGTTGCCCTCTCTGAAAATTAGTGATCTAATCTGTGTGTCAGCTTTTGTTGGAATTATATAGAAAGATAACGTTCTGAAGTAGAAACGTTGTACTTTTCAGGTGTTTTTGATATGCTGGAGTTAAATGCTGCAGCAACAGCTCCAAAGGCAAATCAATGCACAGGAAAAGCAGATGGCAACTACGTAATACCTGATGTATTGCGATATCTCGAATGCAAATCAAATGTTGCAACAGTCAAATCTTGTCCTGACAATCAAATATTCGTCGCAAGTACAAAGAAATGCGCTGCTGTTGTCATTGGCGATGAAGGTAAATACCTGAAAGAATTACCTTGTTTAAATACCTTTTATAATACCTTTCTGAATGCGTACCGTGTTTCGACCTGAATGTAGTTTAAGCCAAGGTTATGTCGACGTTGCTCACCAGAACTAGTCGCCAACTGCTGATCAGCGGCTTTTTGGAACTAATCAATCCCAACTGACTGGTAAACATGAGCGCTTTGATGATGATGATGATGATGATGATGATGATGACTGAGCTCCAACTGGTAATCCCAGATCGGCTCAAGTCGGCGTATAGTTCCAGAAATTTGGGCATGTTCTACTTCTGCGATTAGTTGCCATATTGATTCGACAAGTTCTGACTTGTTGTTGACATGTCGACACAGGTTAGCATTTACAACTAGACGTCATTTGTCCTTTCGTACCATAGGTCAACCATAGGCTTTAGGCCACCGCTTTATCGTACCATAGGCTTTAGGCTACCGCTAAACTCAATGCATCTCATATTCCTTTATCCTGTTTTCTAGATACCTTCTGTGTTGGTAGGGAAAACGGAAATTACAGAAACCCGTGGAATTGCCATCATTTTATCTCATGTGTTTCTGGACACCCTGTGTATGACAGACCGTGCCATCCTATCTCTCTTGTCTACGATCCTTACAATGACCAATGCGAGTACGAATCGAAATTCGCTTGCAAAAATATCACAGGTATATAATGTTACATGGATTTTTTTATTTTTCTCTATGAAACCTCATAGAATCAAAAAGGCATATCTCGTGGTAAATTGCATGATCAGTGTTGACTTTCTAAGGGCGAGTTCTTCTAAACCAATTCTTTATTTGGTGGCCTTCTTTTTTCCGAATGTGTGTTTTTCGAAGCCATTCTTCTGAAAACGGCAGGGTTTTGAGCTCTCCAAAACCTTCTGTCATCAAAAGCAGAAAGTTTCCGAGACTTTCGAGAGATTTTCGGTTTGAAGTTCGAAAGAGACTTCAATTTTACCGGTTGCCAGGATACATTCCACGAATGGCCCTGGGAAAGAGGCAAGCAAGACTTTTGGCGCGAAAAGATTCAGATTTCAAGAATTCGTGTATTTGAAAATCATGGATTCTGTTTTTGGAAGCAGTCTGTTTTCAAAATTCGAAAGGTTTTGGAGGTTAAGAAGAAGAACATGCTCTAAGATTGTCTCCCTGTGTTTACGTCCAGAGTTTGGTAAAAGGCTGTTAAAGATGTTTTAGCAGTCGAACGCAGTAGACTTGTCCCAAGTCCCTAAATTTCGCTCACATTGAATTTAATTGATGTTGTTGTTGTTCACTTCAGTCTTGTTGTTCGCTTCAGTAGCTTGAGCGTCCAGCCATTCAATTCAATAGCGATAACTACGACTCAGGTAATAAGTCTAAGGACGCAGCAAGGAAAGACGACAAAGAGCCTGGGCACTACTTATTTTCCCGCGTCTTGATATTCGACGTTCTGGCGACAATGTCATCTTGGCATTTCCTCCCATTTTTCAGTCTCGCCCAAGGTGCTCTTTTACTTCAAATGCCCCTATAACGAAGCCTAGCTGAGTCCATTCGCGAACTATGAAATTCTTCGAGCAAAGACAAAGACCTGTTCTTATTATCAGTGTCTAACCTTTCATCAAAAAAGTATTTTTTTAAGCTTTCGAAGCTTTCTTTCTGTCATTGATGAGCTCTGATTATGTTCTCTTATAATATTACTCTACCAATCTTTTTTTACTTTTTTCCAGGAAGCACTCCCGCAACAAACAGATGCACTGGTAAAAAGGACGGCAAATACGTGCTCAGCGATGTCTTGAAATATCTGGATTGCAAAGGAGAAAAAGAAACAATCGTTTTTTGCCCCGTAAATCAAATCTTTATTGCAAGTGAAAAACGTTGCCGTGTCACAACTGATGCAGACAAAGGTAAGGAAGATGCTTCCCGTTTTTCAGTTACACACTAATGTCGCGGGCGTAGGGTTTTAATATCTATGGGGGGAGGTCAAATAAGCATGCAAAAATACTTTTTGTTCGGACAGTCTTAAGAAAACTCCCAAAGACTAATTTGGAGGTTTATAGTCCTAATTTGTCTTTTTCATCATGCTGGACGTTAAAGGGTTATGTATTACAGACTCTAAAGGCTATCTCAGCCATCTCTCTACTGTGCAGCAAAAGAAACCTGCCTTGGCGAGTGAAAATAAGTTTCTGGGATTCTAACATCAAGCCAAACAGAATTTGCCAAGGCCAAACAGAATTTCTATATCACGTTTATTGTAAACGGATAAATACCATGGCCAGACGACTGCTTTTTTGACGCTTCTGTATTTCAAAGCTGTTCACTCTAGACAACAGAATTTTTGTTCTCAAGGCTTCAATCATGCAAGGTATCAAAGAGCTCGAAAACAGCATCTACCAGCACCATGAACAAAGTTAGATGGTCTCTTAGTATCAAGGAATAGCTAACGATGAACCGTTCACTTCCCTAGGTCTTTGAACTTTTGTTAGCGTGGGGTACTCCGACTCCCCAAAAGTTACTACCCAGACCCTCTCACATCTCTAAGCGACCACCTTTTGATGCAAACAATTTTCATTTTTAGTCAATTTCTGCAATGCTCGACCAACTGGCAACTACAGAAACCCATGGAATTGTCACAACTTTCTCACTTGTGCTCCCGGCCATCCAGTCTTTGACAGAAAGTGTCATCCATATGATTTGGTATATGATGCAGACAATGATAGATGCGAGCATTCATACATTATGCACTGCGTTCAAGTAAAAAGTAAGTTTAGAATGTGTTTTATTTCATATTACCTTTTTAGGGTATGAGATAATCGTCCAAGAGGCCCTGATATTTGTCCTACCAGCTAACCCTAACCCAGCCAAGCTTTGTAAAAAGTGATTTGCCGGAGTTTCATGCGTTTGGTTTGCAGTCATCAGTTCTTAGGTTCAAGTTAAAGTTTAAGACTAGATTAATAAAAGCATTTAGATTAAGAATTATATTAAGTTTATGGCTAAGATCATGATTAAGATTAAGATTATGTAAGATTAAAATTAAGATTAAGATTAAGATTAAGTTAAACATCAAGATTGAGAGCAGGTATAGCCAGTTAAATGCCCATGCCTTAGAGGTGGAGGTAGGAGGTTCTTGTAGGAAGTCCACGAGAGGTGGTGGTCCTCACGAGGCGGTGGTCTGAGACGGGCAAGGGCTAGTCCTCTCCTAATGTTTACATTCGATGAAAGAACAAAGGAGAGTGGGAGAGAAAGTTTCTATTTGGTGAAACTCTACTTGCTTGCCTACTTACTTATCTTTTGCTAATTTGTTTTCGTTTTATTGTAGGTATGCTGACATTCTCCGCGTTCTCGTTTTTGTCAACAAGCCGTTGCACAGGGAAACCAGATGGATTGTATCCTATTTCAGACGTCTTTCAATATCTTGAATGCAAATCTGGAGCAGAAATGATGCACTCTTGTCCTGCAAATCAAATTTTTGTTGCTAAAACCAAATCCTGCAGTGCAGTAACCACAGCCCATATAGGTAAGAGTTAAAAGTATTTGATGATGCTATTGCTTTTTATACCTCTCCTACACTCTTTTTTTTATAAGCAACTAAGATTTTTTTCAGTACTCAAAGTTTCTTAGTTTTTGGACAATTTTGGTACTGAAAATTTCTTAGCAGTTTCTTAGGGGTCAAAGTTTTTAGTGCCAAAACAGGTAATTGACAATTAAATTTGACAAATAGAAGAAGCAATACAATTCACGTTTACATCAGCTTTATTTTGTAAAAATAGACACTTATGGTGTAACAGACGTTCGTTTTTCATACCATATTTCTAATTCTAAAGACTGTTGAGACCTGAGAGTTTCTTATCATCTTGGGTCGAGTACTGAAAGTTTCTTAACCAATATTGATCTCAGTACTGACTTTCTTTTAAACGGGTTTCTTATAAAAAAAAGAGTGTATGTGTGATACGGATGTCGTTGTACGCTGTGTGTAACTACAGTTTAACGTTTGAACAACACCTGTGCGCAGACTCGTCACCGTGAAAGCTTTATTTAGCCCCCCCGAGGAGTTAATATATAGAAGGAAGAGCTTATTTCAAATTTAACAAAAAGCGGGCTTAAAAGAGAGGGAGGCTTAACAGAGCTTTACGGTATGATCAAGAACAAATGTCTGGACTTTTTCTTCAATTTTGATAACAATAGATTGAGTCTGCATGCAGGCTGCGTAGATGGCGCTCAAGTATATGAAAGTTACCCGCCACACAGTGTCAACACAAGGCTAATCCAAACGACTTTGATTTGCACAAAGAGTCGTCAATGATTGGAACAGACTACCTTCTAATGTTGTCAATGCCAAGGATGTTTTCACGTTTGAAAAATTATATGACTGTTTGAACAAGGACACGCAGTATGTGTTTGAACTGTAAATCTGTTACGCAGGGTATTATAGGCTTCTGTCCTCCAGCCCATTTTTCACTTTATGTTATATTATTATATGTTTTATCCGGTACTATGTAAACTGGGGCAATGGTCGCTTCATGGTCTATTTCTTTTTGATCGCGACCTAAAGTGTTCCGTTGCCATACTGTGTAGCCTGGTCAATCATTAACTTTATCATTTAGAACTTAGCTGGGTAGATTTTCACTCAAAATCTCTCCTTAAATCCTGATTTAAATGAATTTTACATTTTCTGTGCCTTTTTAGATGTTTTCTGTGATTCTCGTCCCGTTGGCAACTACAGAAACCCCTGGAATTGTCATCATTTCATAACTTGTGCTACTGGACACCCTGTGTATGACAGGCAATGCCATCCCTTGACATTGGTGTACGATCCAAATACTGATCGATGTGAACATAAAGAAATCTTTCCCTGCAAGCAAATTTCATCAGGGCCTGGTCCATGTAAGTTGGCATTTCTTTTTTATCCCCAAAATTTCTTTGTTGTACAAGAATGGTCCGTCAGACTTACAAGCAGAAACACATACTCGAAGATTTCCCTCTGATTTCTTCTTCCCCACATAGCCGCGCTAGCTGTGGCGGATAAGCACGTACTGTGGTGGATAAGCACTAATGTGGTGGCTTATTATGCTCGAAACATTTGCGTATCTCGCTAAAAATTTTGTTGCGCGTTTCCGAGGTGGCTAAACTGGGAGACATCGAAGGGACATGTCAGGCATGACAATGTCGCACTCGACATACTCCTAGTCTAGCCAGGCCTTTCGTCTAATCGACCGGTTTCATGGATGAATTTTAATGTTAAGTTAAGTATACTTCGTTAGTTAATAAAGGTTACTGTTGCACCACCACACCCAAAGGATTAACATCCTTTAAGCTTGGGTATGATTGAGCAAAGCAACACCCTTCTACCGGAAAACTACTCTTTGTAAAACGCTTCCCACGGAATAAAATTTCTAGCCTCACTCGTAGCCACGACTTTAAGTTAATAACTTATTGGTATCTTATAATTTTAGCTCCTCCAAATCGTTGCACTGGCAAGCCAGATGGCATTTACATTTTATCAGATGTATTCAAATACCTCGAGTGTAAAAATGGTTCTGAAATATTGCATTTCTGCCCAAAGAAACAAGTCTTCATGCCTGATGTAATGAAATGCAGAGCTGTTACCGATGCTGATAAAGGTATGTGGAGGGCTTACGGTTTGGTTTAGTTTTGCTACGACTAAAGAATATCCTCTGTTATGTGCTCTGACCAAACGATCAAACATTGTTTGACAAACATTGGAAATTTGCTTGTCAAGCAAAATGTTTGACCGTTTGGCCAAGTCGCAAAACATTGCTTGTTTCGGAAAAAGATTTTAGCATTTTTTTGTTGTGCCATAAATCTTGAAAAAAATATGTTTGTTTTTAGCAACTTTCTGCAACAAGCGTGCCGTCGGAAACTACAGAAACCCATGGAATTGCCATCACTTTATTACATGTGTCACTGGACACCCTGTGTACGATCGCCCATGCCATCCACTGACGCTTGTCTTTGATCCGGACACTGATCGTTGTGAACACGATGACATCATGACGTGTGAGACTGTATAACTTCAGCTTTCTATACTCTTTCTTATGTTAAAGTTTGTCGCTAATGAATTACTGCATAAGAAAAAGGCTTTCTACAGTAAACAAACAAGCTTTGCTTTAAAAGTAGCCTAGAAATTGAATAATAATTATCATGCTTATTTTTCAAGCTTTTTTGGTTGAATCTTCACGTTCATCAATGTACGAAATTTATTTAAAATACTTGCAATACACCTCGTCTTTCTTGACTAACTCAATGTTTAACTACGGTGGCCGTTTTTTGTTACCTTTTCTGATTTCTTTTTTTTTAATCTTTCAGCGCTCGAGTCAAAACAGTTTGGACCTTCGGCATTCCCTAGTTTGGACTCTCCAAAGCCTCCGACTTTGCCGAAAGTTGTCCCAAAGAATCGGCTTTCGATATCTTGAAAGTTTCCAGACAAGCAGAGTTGTCACTGGGCGCTGCTTGATAGAAATCGTTGCATGGTGTTTCAGTGCTTGCAACGATATGAACATGCGTAACGATGTGTTTTGACGAACTCTGTGTTTTCACAACTGTGAGAGTTTCCAAACTCTCCCGAAATTTTGCCGCTCCTTGATATTTCTCAAAATCTGCAGAACCGAGAGTTTATTTAAGTTTCTTGAATACTAAGAAAGCCTTGGATTCTGTGCGTATATCTCGCCTCGTTGCATTGTAACGGTAGCTAAGAAGGTGCTTGCAGCCCATTGCAGGTTTTTAAGGGTATAATTTCTTCCAGCATTGATCAACTGCTTGTCAAACAATGTTTTGCCAACCAACCGGTGAAACATTGTCCGTAAAGCAAATTCAAATGCTTGGAATGAGCACAGTATTGCGAGAAACTTTTTTGTTTTTCAATGCATTTTTGTTCGTTTTAATTTCCTGCCTAAAATCTTGTAACGAATTTGCATTACGAATCAGTGGCTTTGAACCGGACTACAGTATCATGGTAATATATGTTCCATGTACTGTCTGCATGAACGCTGCCATGGTATCGTTATTTAGCGTCCCTTGGGATCCTATGCACCAGTTCCTTTCTAAATGTTACTCTATGCATTTTACTTTGCCTCCCTGCCTGATCTAAAAGAGTACACGCTTCAAGATTTGGTTTGGGTATTCTGCCCCTAGGGGGAATTATGAGCATTGTTTTCCGTTGCACTTTTACATATAACTTCTCTTCTGCTTATTTCCTGCCTTAAACGTACCTTCCCAAGGGACTGATACTTTCACGGCAATGGTCTCACTCCAGTGACGGTGATCCAATCACTTTATGATTTGAGGTCGACATGTGCTCAGGCTTGTTCGAAGACTCAGGCATCCGTACAAACTAGTCTTTATTGACAAGTCTATCTATATTGCTGATTTATTGCTGTCTCCTCTTTTTGTGGGTTCTTGTTCTTTAAAATCACTTACCCCATCACTTACCGAAGGGAGATATGAAGTTTGCAGAGAGGAAACTAGGTAAGAAGAGCGTCAATAATTTGTAGCTTGAAGCCAGACTTATGTCGGCCTATGATACGGTAGAAATAACACTAACTACGTGTAACTGCTTATTTATGTCGACATGTCGTCAACTTTCAGAACATATGGGATACAGTTGCCCGCGGTCGCAAGAGCGCTCACGGGAATCTGACGGGAGTCAGTTGTTAACTAATTGCAGATGTCGCAGAAGTAGAACATGCCCAACCAGGAAGCCCGAGGGGGGGGGTAACTTCAATAGATCAGTGACGGGGGTGTGCCATTTTCGTAATAAAAAGTTGACCCCAAAATTGATGAAAATTCTAAATAGTATACCCCAAAGTTCACAAAGAAATATGAATATAGTACATAGAAATACTCAAAAGTCTGTTTTCAGAGTTATACAGCTGAAATTTATTTGGCAGTTCTTGTGACTTTATCAAAATTGATCATCTTAGCAAAAATGATACCCCAAGTTTGTAATTTTAGCAAGTTTGATACCCCAAATTTATTTTCCACCCCTAAAAAGGTACCTCAAAAAATGGCACATCCCGTACCCATACATATGGGAGTTACCCCCGGGCCAGAGAGCGCGCCCAACTTTCAGGAACTGTGCGCCGACTACAGTTGCCGTCAGTTTGATAATGGCATCCGTAAATGCTTGTCGAAATATCACTGGAAAATTAAAACAAGGTTGGGAAATCCACAATGATGTTCTTAATTTATTTACAGTTGCCGTCGAAAAGGAACTAGCTAGTTGCAAACTGTTTGCCAGAGCTTTACATTGTGTATTTTTAGTCGCAAACGTGCAAAATGTGCGCATAAGCGGAAAGAAAAGACAACCTCGGCTGCATACGTTATTCCCTTTAATTTTCGCGCAAAAACCGCTTGAAAATTATATTCCTCGCATATTAAAGGTTTGTAAGGTAACATCGTATAGCTTTGATGTACAAATAATAACCATTGCGATTTGCGTCAAAGTGTGAAGTAGTAAACCAAAATTAGTTCGGACACTATAAAGAATGGGGTTTATGAAGGAAATTATCTTCCATAAAAACGGCACCCCTGAAAAAGATGCCGCTTATGCAACCCCAGGGTCTGTTAACTCTATGGTTCAAATAGAAAAATAACCATCAGTACATAAAATAACAAATTGCTTTTGAATCTATTGCAGCGAATTGGGCTTTGTTCTGCAAATCACTTATTTTTACCCAGGAGACAAGAAGAGCCTACTAGGCCATTAAAGTGAAAAACTCAAAATTCAAGGGGATTTTATTCCGCCTGCAGCCGTATCATGTGGAAGCGAAACAACTTTTTGCACGAAATGAAGGTACCTTTATCATATCTTAATTATAATAACTTAGCTGAGTTAGGCCCTGGCCAAACGATCAAACATTGTTGGTCAAACATCTTAAATTTGCTGGGTGCCTAAATGTTGCAAGTTGTTGAAGCATGACACAATAACAAAAGAAATGTTTGACAAGCATTGTTGGAAAGGCGGCCAAACGATAAAACATTGCTTGACAAGCAAAAGTAAGAAACATTTGTGTGGTGATGTTTTTGAAAAGGTTCAAAAACATTTTTTGCTTGACGCAAGCAAAAATGTCGAACGAGCAATGTTCTTGGACGTGGCCAAACGGACAAACATTTTGCTTGACGAGCAAATTTCAAATGTTTGACCAACATTGTTTGATCGTTTGGCCAGGGCCTTATGAGCAGGGTTAAGAGCGCGCTTAGCAAGGCTTACAGGTTTGGCTGCGACAGAGTGACAGGCAGTGTCAAAATAAATGTTCCAAATGTTGTCTCCAATGGAGGAAAGGGTATTTTTGTGATACGTGACCATGACGAGAGGTTTTAAAACATGAAACGCCAGTGTAACATAAAGCAATTCTGGGAACTTGAACGAGTATCAAGCTTGAAACGTGAAGTGCCAAAGTGCCAAAGCTAAGCTACAAGTTCTCATTGAAAATCGATCGCAGTTCTCCATGAAGCATGCTGAAGACCCTCCGCTCTCAAATATTGTTTTGGTGGTGTGCTTGCTATTTGCGAAGAGTTGGGCGAAATATTGCCACGGAGTCTTAGTAATAGAGAGGATTTAGTGAATGATAAGGTTGGGTTGAGGGTTTAATAGAAAATCAGATCTCAAAAACATGTTGGTAGAGCAATCTTTTTGTTTTGCAATTAAATCAAAATTCATAATTCTAGATCTAAAAAAATGACAAAAATTAAATAAAAATTATTGCGAATATGTATTTACAGATGTATAATTACATCAAACTTTACTCACCATTCTCTAATTAATCTTGTGCTAAACTTGAAAGGTCCAAAGGAGTTGAGACACGGAATATGTTCG
>JACTAT010000054.1:876044-904380 GCA_014526335.1 Chrysaora quinquecirrha | reverse complement strand
ACCAAGTTTTTCAAAGAAAATAATCATTAGACTCGTTTAATAGCAAGATGAGCGACTGAACAGAAGAGCAAAAATAACACACAGAACATAAGGAGTGAAAGTATGAAACGGAACTTTCTTAAGTTTCAAGAATCCAGTATTGAACTTTCTTAAGTTTTTTAGATGTTGAGCACTACTTTCTTATAAACCACTTTCTTATAAAAAAAACGTGTATCTCAGAAGGTCTTAGATAGACAAAATTTTAAAAAGGTGTCAGTACCAAGAAAAAAGACATTTTAACAGCATTTTGGGCATTACCTTTTCTAAAATTTGGGCATTACCCCTTCCTAAAGTTCCTTATTTTTGGACATCTTTTGATTGGATTGTAGAACCAAACATTCATTAAAAGTTCCTTAATTTTAGGTGCACATTTAGTGCAATGACTAATTATAAGAGACACTTGTATGGGAGCAAAGCTGGAAACTATTCATTAGAAACATTAAATACAAGCGTAACATAATTATTATAAAGATTTTAGTTTATCCCACCTGAAAGTTGTTCCCCTCTTTGCAATACATCATCAATATTCTGCATCATAATTCTTTGAACATCTTGTAACTCATCATTTATTCTTCCTAGATTTCTTCTATTTCTTGAATCCATAAAATTCTTCCGTGCTTTTTGGATATAGGTATCTGCAGATACAGATAAGTAGACTGATACAGAAGGAAAACAGAATAACAGAGTTTTCAATCAAAAGTTTTGGACAAGATAGTCTTTACATACATTGCTTTCTGTACATGTCGTGTTGGATGGATAAAATTGAAACAAATAACTTTCAGCAGAAAGTTTTTGGACACACTGTTTCGAAAAATCTGTTTTGATTCACCAAGCCCTTTGGTCAAGCCCTGTAATTTAACCCAGACATTTGATCCCAGTTTGTCCCAGTAATAGTAAAAAATGAAAGTTCATAGATTTGGCTGAAACTTGTTATTCGCCCTTGACAATAAGATATCAGCTTGGAATTGATACGGTATATGAATCTGCATCAAATTCAACCTTAAAAACTCACCAAATTCTATAAAACAGTAAGGTCTGGTTGCTGTTGCCACCTGTCCACCATAATCCCTGCTGAATTCTCCTTGAATATCTTCTAAGTAGCTAAATGCAAGTCGCTTTGAAAAGGCTTTTTCACATAGAACAAGGTAGCATATTCCAGAATCAATCGAGTAGCTGTAACAGAGGTATGCATACATGTATAGAGTATATCAGAGCAGAAACAGCAGAAACATAGAGTACCAAAGTGTGACATCTTCAAAAATTTATTTTTAGAATTTCAAAATTTGCTTGTCATTTTATGAAAGAGCGTCAAAAATAATGCTAATTGGTGCAAAAAACAGTTTAAAATGTGAAACATTGACTGAGATATGGCCATCCGAAGAAATACATTTCAATAGGAAATCACTGTATTTTTGCTTCTGTTCATAATGCTTTGAACAAAGTGATAAATACAGTGATTTCCTATTGAAATGTATTTCTTCCGGTGGCCATATTTCAGCCAATGTTTGATATATTTGACTGATTTTGCACAATAAGGCATTATTTTTGATGCTCTTCCAGAAACTGAAGAGCAAATCTTGAAATTCTAAAAATAGATTTTTGTGACATCATTACTTGGTTACTCTATTGTTGGGCATACTTAAAAACCTTTTCAGTCTGACACTCCTCAGGGTATAAACGTCAGAAACTGTGTGAAACAATTGCCTGCAAGGCAGAAATTATACCCAGATGTTGTTTCCGTCGAGTCTGACTGCATTGTCAAAGTTTAACTAATGAAGAAACTTACTGAAACACATATGGTCCAGTTTCGATACTGCATTTTGAAGGAGATCTTTCTGTCAGCTTTCGAAATAGCTTTTTAGCTTGTGACTGATATTCTTGAACATCCCTTCCAGACTACAACAAAAATGAAAGAAGGTGTGAAAACACAGGCTATGCTGGTATTCTTACTTATTTGTATCATTCTTGATTATAATGACCCTATGGTCAGGGCGAAAACTCTGTTATGCAATCTGATTGGCTGAAAACGTTCAAGTGTGTTGAAGTGAAAGGGCATTATTATCTAGTAATGCCAGCTCATTACCTCACGAATGTTCAAAATTTTTAGATTTAGAACAAAGCTCCAAATAGCTTCATTGTTATTGTTTCAAACACGAGTTTCAAAATCACTAGGGGTCATGACCATGTCATTTCCTTAGGGTATTAAACCATATAATGACTGTTTCCTTCGAGCAATACCAAAAATACTAACCCTCAGCCTCTATATGAAACCTCACAAACTTGCACACAAGAATCAATTTTGTATGAAGATGATGTGACTTCATGGTGTAATCCAGCTCACTTGTGGTGTCAGAAGCTCAGCGTGATCAGAGTTTGAGCCAAGCCACGGTAGCATCACAGCCAGGGTCAAGGTCTTGATTTGTTAACCTACTACTAAGATCTTAGCAACTGGCACTAAAATACAATTTCACCTCACGTTCACCTTCACCTTCACTGATGCCTTCAGGTGTTGCCCTCAAAAACAGTTATTATACCCTTATTATTATT
Source organism: Chrysaora quinquecirrha (assembly GCA_014526335.1). NCBI lineage: Eukaryota > Metazoa > Cnidaria > Scyphozoa > Semaeostomeae > Pelagiidae > Chrysaora > Chrysaora quinquecirrha. The sequence goes on along the minus strand of JACTAT010000054.1, from coordinate 901,794 downwards.
ATTATTTATATAGTTATAATTATCATATTTTCATTATTATTATTATTATTATATTATAACTTTTTTAAAGTGTCTTCTTCAACATTTAGCACTAATGCTTATCTAATTGTGCAGACTATTATTGCTTTGCTGTAAGCCCTTAGCCCTTAGGCTATAGATCGTTTAAATGCTGCATAGTAGAACTACTGTGTAGGTAGGTATGCTGTATATCTAGATACCCACAAGATTAGAAGATTGCATGCACAACGGGTCTGACCACTCTCACCTGTTCATCTGAAGGAATCGAGGCAGCCAACGGCAGTCCATCGACCGTCCTTGCTATCATCGTGAGCAGCACCATCGTGTTAATCAAAGCCCTTCCAAAACTGCTCCAAACTCTGCCTTTCTTTCTGAAGTTCAGCAAAACTTTTCCCGCAAATTATTGCCTGTCTTCCTGTTTAGACAGGGTTTTTTCTGCAACAATCTAGCAAAGAGGGTAACCTAGGGTTTTTGAATTGAAATCTACTAAAAAAAGGTCGGAGAACACAAATCCAAGATGGGCCCTAAAAAATTTTTGCCGAAAGTACCCTTAATTAACGCCTAATTATGCCTAATTAAGTCAATTAAAAAGGTTGCACTTTTTAAAATTCAATAACTGCAATATGTAGATCTTGAAACGCTGAGTAAAATTGTCTTTGACTGTATTTCAAGATAGCCTACCAGTTTCGCGAAAAACTCGTTTGAAATAATGATGACGTCATCATCCTAAGGCTCAGTATGGGCTTTTGTCAACTCGCGTAACTTCACAAATAGGGGCTGAATCGACAAAATACCGCTTACAATGCGATACATGTATGTATGACAGTATAATAAGCATGATAAGCCCCACCGCAAGTTTGGAAAAACGAAGAAAGGGGGTTCACTGGATAAACAATAGGAATCCCATTATGAATACTGTATAGCGAATTTGACCTCTCGCCATTTCCAGCAGGTTTAATATTAAAACTTTAACTCTCGAACATGAGTAGTCCTTCACAACGCCTTTGGGCTCATGGATGATTGGGCATCATTTTGGTTCCTTTATGACGTCAGTTGCCCCTATGACGTCATGGGGCCCCCTTATGATGTCATAACCACACCCAATCATCATCATCCTGCTGTCTTAGCGTATATCTATCGCATAATTAGCGGTTTTGTGACTATTGCACCTCAACTCATAAAGTTTTACAAGCTGAAAAATAGAATCCAGGTCTGTACTGATCATATTGGTGATGACGTCATCATTATTTCAAACGAGTTTTTCTCGAAATTGGTAGGTCGTATTGAAATACAGTCAAAGACAATTTTACTCAACATTTCAAGGTCTACATATTGCAGTAATTAGATTTGAAAAAGTGCGACATTTTTGATTGACTTAATTAGGCCTAATTAGGCATTAATTAAGGCTACTTTAGGTGAAAATTTTTGAAGGCCCATCTTGGATTCGTGTTCTCCGACCTTCTTTTAGTAGATTTCATTGGAAAAAACCCAAGGTTATCCTCTTTGCTAGATTGTTGCGGAAAAACCCTGTCTTTAAAATCTATATTACTAAACTCCTTAAATGCAAATGAGGTTGGCCCTTTGTTATGGCCCTTTGTTCGATTACACAAGAAAGGCTTTTTCCCTGGGCCACCTAGAAGTGCGATTCTTTTTTTGATCGAAGCCCTTTCTGCCCAGGTAGTGCATGCCGTATTTTTCTAAATCTTTTGAGAACCGTAAGTTGGTGAAAATTTCGATTTTATCTCAGCCTCAAAAAGTTTCGTTTTAAATGGCGGCCATCTATTATGTTCTTTTCACTACAAGAACAGTGCTTCTTTTGTCCTGCGAAAGTTTGTTGTGCTTACTAAAACGCGGAACCACCCAAAACGACCCAAAACCAGCCAAAATCACGCAAAACGACCCATGATCGAATTAAAACCACCAAACACCACCTAAAATTATTCTAAAATAGTAATTTCCATTATTAAGGGCCAGAAAACTCTCAAAATACTCAGATTCTAGCAAAATATCATCGCTGTGTAGTAAATTATCTTTTCCCTTTGGGCCAATAACGTGAACAATGCGCTTTTACTTATTTCAGATTGAATCTTTTGCGTGCAACTCTCAGGGTTTATTCAATCACTTGCGGCCTTAAAAGCCTGGATTCCACATAAAATCTTAACTGTCGTACGATTATCGCACATTCGTGAGACGTGAGAATTTCTTTTCGCACGATTATCGCACGATTATAAATACAAATTGTGACATTTTTGTCGTAGCAGAGCCTTCACGGATTACATTACTACGATTTAGTTGTGATTGTGATTTCTTGCAAGATATTTTGAGACATGAAAATGAAACACGCTTTCCAGACAATGGATACCTTTCCCAACGGTATATTTATTGGCAGAGTGCGATTGTGTCTTATCTCTCAACTTCACGCTCAAATACAATACTACAGTACTGTTGTGAACAAATAAGGCTTTTCCAACTCCAGCGATGTAAAAGGTTTTTATGTCAACAAAAGTCCCAAGACGAAAATAGAATTTTAAGAGTTAAGAATGAAATTTCAAAGAATATGAGAGTTTCTGGTGATTTTCAAGGATTTTCTGCCGCTTAATAGATGATTCCAGGTGAATTGGACATTCTGGGTGGTTTTGGGTGCTTTTCATCAAATTATGGTTCGTTTAGAGTGCTTTTGGCTGGTTTTGGGAAATTTTGGGTTGTTTCGCGTTTTTGGTAAGTACGTTTTCACGTCTTCAGGGGTCAAAGGACGTCAAAGGACACTAGGAGACTGTAATTCATTTTGGAATTTTGCTCATATTCTTTCCGTTTTTAAGAAGAGTTCTTGCTTTGATTATTTCCATAATTCGCCACGCTAATTTTACTGTTTCAATGCATATGAAACACTACTAAGAGGCCATAAATTTTCGGGTTTCAACTTGAATGTTCCTTTGAAAATTCAGAGCACAAACACACAAAAGGAAAATCGTTCCGATATTTATTGTTCATGAAGGACATTTAAAATTAAAGTCTGCGATGAGATAGGGATAGGATTTTCGAAGTTACGCAGCAGTAATACTATTAATTTTGCGTCTTAAGTTGACACAAAAGCGTTTGGAATATTCTCAGTAGATCTGGAAATTTGGTGGCAAAAAATTTCAAGCATTTTCCATCGAACTGTTTGACTTTTATTTAGGCTGTTAATAATAGGATTTTCGGGTGCAGACGGGGCATAGAAACGTTGCATTAGAATTCAAGTGGATGGAACACAGTCAGAGATACCCTTAACCTCCGTGACTCACTGGCTCACTATCCCTCCCAAGGTTTAGTTTTATAAAACTTGGCTTATATTTGACCTTCAGCTTTCATATTATAATGATGATTGTGATGATAATGATGATGATGATTATTATTATGATTTTGATGGCATGATGATGGTGATGATGATGATAATCTGATGATGGTTATGATTTTGATGATGATGATGATTATGATGATAGTAATGATGATGATTATGATGATGATGATGATTATGATGATGGTTATGATGATGATGATGAGGATGATTCTAATGGTGATTATAATGTTATAGTTGATGATGGCGATAATGATAATTTTGACGGTGATGATAACTATGATGATGATGATGATAATGTTCTTTTTTTATCCACAGTTTAATACCCTTTTATCAATTCTCTTATGTGTTTACAATTACAAGTAGACTAGCTTTTTAACTTGACGCCCGCGATGCGGGCAACTTTTCTTGACACCCGCGATGCAGGTGAGTTTCTATGACACCCGCGATGCGGGTGAATATTAATACCAGTTTAGCCTTGGAAAGACAAGATACCACTCAGCTGCCTTTTAACTTGCTGCCTTTTAACTTGCAGCCTTCTGAACTTTCGCTAGAGTCCGGGAGGTTAGCTCCCCATGGCATCCCACAACCTCCCGGACTCTAGCAAAGTTCAGATGTGCCGACCAGATTTTTCAAATACACCCACTTATAATGTAGACGTAGACGCTATATTATGAATAATGAACAACGGTATATACAGTACTAAGACTTTCTAGGCCGCCTTTTTATTACTTGAAATTGTACTACGAACATGTACGACGCGATTTTACACTATTTTGGCGCACGCTGTTATAGCGGTGGAGGTATTTTGGGGCAGCATCCGTAAATATGGAACACAACTCCCATCTAAGGGCTATTCACTTCTCGAGAATCTGGCAACCCTGGCCGTAAATTCTGTTGGTTTCACTGAGATTCCCTGGCAAGCTTTTTGTTTCAACAAAAATCACGTACGCCTTTTTAGAAGAGTGAAATGTTAGACAGGGTATTTTGGCCTGCAATCTAAGGAAGTGCCTAACCTTTGTTTTTAAACTTGATTCCCGGTAAATCGACCACGCTGAATCGTTTAAGACCAGGAGCCAAATCGAGAAATGCTTCTATCACGTGATATACGACGTCATGATGACGTCATAAAATATACCTTTTACCCATTTTAATTCGTTTAAAAGCCAATTAATATGAAAGAAAATGGTAAAAATAGATAGAACACATCGAGAGCTTTCGATTGATATACATTTTGTCGCATTTCGAAGGTTAAAATATTTATGATGACGTCATCGGGACCTTTTTGAGCAGGTCCTTTCATAGTGGGGATGTTGGTGAAACAATTGTGCATTTTATGTTACCAGTATCAAATTTGGCGAAAAGGGGTAGTTTGACACGCTAAAAAAGATAGGATATGTGCCCCAACTGAGAAATGCCCCATTGTGCTATTTTTAGACTGGGGTAATTGGTACCATGCCTTTAAATAAGCTATAACACTAGTTTTGTTGCAAATTACAATACAAGCATCAAATTTGGCGAAAACAGGCAGTTTGACGAGCTAAAAAAGATAGGATATGCGCCCCAACTGAGAAATGCCCCTTTGTGCTATTTTTAGACTGGGGTAATTGGTACTAGACTGCTACATAAGCTATAACACTAGTTATATTCCAAATTGTAATACAAGCATCAAATTTGGCAAAAACAAGCAGTTTACGGAGCTAAAAAAGATAGGATACGTGCCCCAACTGAGAAATGCCCCCTTGTGCTATTTTTAGACTGGGATAATAGGCACCAAACCTCTACTTAAGCGATAACATTAATTTTATTGCAAATTGTAATACAAAGCATCAAATTTGGCGAAAACAAGCAGTTTGCCATGCTAAAAATGAAAGGAGATGGACCCAACAGAGAAATGCCCCTTGTGCAATTTTTAGACTGGAGTAATTGGTACCAGACCTCTACATGAGCTATAACGGTAATTTTGTTATAAAGTGTAATACAGAAATCCAACTTAGGGAATAAGGGTTGTTTGATACGCTGAAAAAGACACGGACACAGACGTTACAGTAGGTAGTAGGTTGTTACATCAAGGAGAATGATGCCGCTTGGGTGGCACTTAGCACTGATGACCGAGATGATGGTCTTAAAAATCATGAAAAAGTTCGCAAGGGCAAGAACGATGTGAGCCGCGTGCAGCCGAAGCAGACCTCACGGTTAAAATACTTCGGATATAAATACAAAGAAATAAGGATCAGAATAGCGCAACACAAAATATAAAAAGTCATCACGGACATGCAAAAAAGCAGGCACCAACGAATACTCTGAAGAAGCCTTGCTTGCCTTCGAGAAGAACATAAAATTAAAAAACCTCAAAGCACTTTATCGTTTCTTGCATCTTGCAATGCTGCTTCGAATCATCAAAAAGCGACATGTCATAACAACTGTTATAGCAAACGTAGAAGCTTCTTTTCTGTTACCAATAATCACTGTCTCAAAAAAGCACAAGCGGGCATTTTTCACTTGGGGTCCGTATCCTGTCTCAAACTACCCCTTTTCGTCATGTTTACAATTTCGGCATGTCTCAAACTACCCTAGTTTAGCACAAAGGGCATTTCTCATGTTTACAATTTGATGCTTGTATTACAATTTGCAATAAAACAAGTGTTGTAGCTTATGTAGAGGCATGCTACCAATTACCCTAGTCTAAAAATAGCACAAGGGGGCATTTCTCAGTTGGGGCACGTATCCTATCTTTTTTAGCTCCGTAAACTGCTTGTTTTTGCCAAATTTGATGCTTGTATTACAATTTGGAATATAACTAGTGTTATAGCTTATGTAGCAGTCTAGTACAAATTACCCCAGTCTAAAAATAGCACAAAGGGGCATTTCTCAGTTGGGGCACATATCCTATCTTTTTTAGCTCGTCAAACTGCCTGTTTTCGCCAAATTTGATGCTTGTATTGTAATTTGCAACAAAACTAGTGTTATAGCTTATTTAAAGGCATGGTACCAATTACCCCAGTCTAAAAATAGCACAATGGGGCATTTCTCAGTTGGGGCACATATCCTATCTTTTTTAGCGTGTCAAACTACCCCTTTTCGCCAAATTTGATACTGGTAACATAAAATGCACAATTGTTTCACCAACATCCCCACTATGAAAGGACCTGCTCAAAAAGGTCCCGATGACGTCATCATAAATATTTTAACCTTCGAAATGCGACAAAATGTATATCAATCGAAAGCTCTCGATGTGTTCTATGTATTTTTACCATTTTCTTTCATATTAATTGGCTTTTAAACGAATTAAAATGGGTAAAAGGTATATTTTTATGACGTCATCATGACGTCGTATATCACGTGATAGAAGCATTTCTCGATTTGGCTCCTGGTCTTAAACGATTCAGCGTGGTCGATTTACCGGGAATCAAGTTTAAAACAAAGGTTAGGCATGTAAAAGCTTTGAAGAGACAACAACAAAGATAGAGACTTCATTCATTGCTTGAGGGATACATCTCTGCATCTCAGTCCTCGTGTATTCAACAACATAACATAACAGCGCATGCGTAACATAAAGATAGGCTGACAACGTCACACCTTTCCTTCAATAGAAACAAAATGAATGAATAAAAGTAATGCAAAAATAAAAGATAAAAAATTTAAAATTGTCTTTTGATATCTTCACAGTTCATTGCTATGAATTATGTCCAGTAAGATAGTCTGGCCGAATTACTCTTCTACCACTTCTGGTGACAGTAGGTTTATAGAATTGTAATTGCCTGTGATCAAATCTGGTTTCATCTGAGTCAACGGGTTCTGACTGAGGTTCCGATTGCTTCTGTACAGCTGTTTGAGGGCGGTGCTCTTCTTGGTTAGGTTGAAAAGATACTTCTTGAGTTGGTTGAGATATTGCTTCCTGTTCCGTTGTTGGGTCTGGGAATGAATCATCTTCATCAACATCATTAAAGGGCTCATTAGTGTGGCGTAAGAACTTTCGATTTCGCCTTAAGATTCTGCCATCTTCTGTTTTCACGTTGTATGATCGGATATTCACCTGTTCTAGGATGCATCCTTTAGTCCAACGCCCAGTTCGATCGTTCTGTTTAGGCTTGATCCTGACCACATCACCATTCGTTAATGTGCTGAGTTGTTTCGAACCTCTGTTGAAATACTTTGCCTGCAACTGTTTCCTTTTGTGAAGATTGTCTTGAACTTCAGGTACAATTTCTGGTTTCAGGAGTTTCTTGGACATTGGAAGCAGGGTTTTGGCTCTTCTGCTGAAGATTCTTTGAAATGGAGAGCTGTCCATTCCCTCTGATGGTGTGTTTCTCCATTCAAGTAGCGCAAGATAAAAATCGGTGCCAGACTCGGCAGCTTTCTTCATAAGCATTTTGGCAGTCTTGACTGCATTCTCTGCCTTGCCGTTACTTTGGGGATATTCTGGAGAGCTAAGTTCGGTAATAAATTCGTATTCCTTACTGAAGTCTTGGAATTCTTTTGAAGCAAATGGCACATTGTCACTCATAAGTTTTTCTGGAATACCGTGAGTAGAGAAGTGTCTCTTTAGCTTCTTCTTGATTTCTCCGCAGTTTTGTGGAAGAGGCGATCTATCTCGAAGTAATTTGAATAGCAATCCACTGTGACGAGGTAGTCTTTGTTGTTGAATGTGAGAATATCAGCGGCAATAATTTGCCATGGGTGACTTGGAATTTCTCGTGGAATGAGTGGTTCCTTGGCCTGATTTCTTTGGAATGTGTTACAAATGTCACACTTGGATATAAAATCAGTCAGATCTTTATTCATGCCAGGCCAGTAAACTGCTTCTCGTGCTCTCCTAAGGCAGCTCTGTATTCCGGTGTGTGCGACATGCAGTTTCTCTCGAATCTTTTTTCGCAGTTTCTCTGGGATTATTGCTCTATTACCCTTGAATATCACATTATCTTGAGCTGCCAGTTCATCTCTGATGGAAAAATATGGATGGAGGCAAACCGGAAGTCTTTGTTTGTCTTCTGGCCATCCACTTAGGATAGTGTGTTTCAATAGCTGCAGAGTCCTATCACTAGCAGTCTCTCTTTGGATTTCTTTCAATTGGGGCTCTGAGATTGGGAGATGATTTATCATATGAATGGTTTCAAGCTCTGCTTCAGTTTCTGATTTCGGTCTCTTCTCTGCTGGGAGGTATGCTCAGGACAGTGTATCTGCCAGAACCATGTCTCTGCCAGGCTGATACTTGATTTTAACATCATAAGATTGCAGCCTCAGTAAAAGCCTTTGAAGCCTCTTAGGAGCCGATGCTAATGGTTTACTGACAATGGAGACTAGAGGCTTGTGATCTGTCCAAAGAATAACCTCTCTACCGTATACATAAGTATGGTGATGTTCTACACCAAAGACAAGTGCAAGGAGCTCTTTCTCGATTTGGCTGTAATTTTGTTCCGCAGCAGTTAGTGCTCTACTTGTATAAGACACTGGGCGACCCTCTTGCATGAGAACAAAGCCAAGGCCTTTTGAGGAGGCATCGCCTTGTCCCTCTGTGGGTGTCCTCGGTCAAAATACTTGAGGACAGGCGCCTCACATAATGCAGTTTTGATGTCGGCAAAGGCCTTGGCTTGTAACTCGCCCCACTGCCATGGTGTATCTTTATGAGTAAGACTTCGCAGAGGTTCACAGGCCTCTGAGAGTTTTGGTAGGAACTTGGCAAGATATTTAACCATGCCAATGAATCTTTGGACACCAGCTACATCACTTGGTGCTTGCATCTTTGTATAGCTTCAACCTTTGCTGGATCTATTTTCAAACCATGTTGGGTTAGGATGTGCCCAATGAAGGAGACTTCTGTGCATTTGAATTTGAATTTTTCTTTGTTGAGCTTGATGTTTTTCTCTTGGCAGCGCTTTAAGAGAGCAAGCAGATTCTCATCATGGTTTCTAACAGCAGCTTCGTATGTGTCTCCTTTTCCAGTGATGAGGGCATCATCCGCAACTGCATGTACACCGGATAGTCCTTCAATACACTGGTCAAATTTGCGCTGGAAGTGTTCAGAAGCCGGTTTAATACCGAAAGGCATCCGGAGGTACCTCCAACGACCCCAGGGTGTCTGGAATGTTGTGAGCATGCTTGACTCTTCATCGAGTTCGATTTGAAGATATCCTTCTTTCAAGTCAATTTTGCTGAATACTTTGACGCCTTCTAATTCTGGCAAGACATCATCTATCAATGGTAGAGGATAGTGACTTCGCTTCAAAGCTTTGTTCAGATGTTGTGGGTCAATACAGACACGGAGTTTTCCATTGGGTTTTTCTGCGATGACCAGATTTGATACCCAATCCGTCGGACCAGTGACCTTTTCGATGACCTGTAGGTGCTCTAATCTCTCGAGTTCCTCTTTGAGCTTAGCTTTGAGGGCAATAGGTACCCGACGAGGTGGCATAACAACAGGGGGCTGTGACTCATCAATGTCTAAGTGTAGCTTGCCAGGCATTTTGCCAAGTCCTTCAAAGACAGACCCAAACTGATGTTTTATGTTCTCTATGGTGACTGTAGTATCAGTGGTGGCTGTCATAACAGTGGCAGTGGCATCAGCTTGTTGGACTGGACATTGTAGACCTCTTGATACAGAGCGACTGGAGCTATCTGAGATATTATCATAATTGACTGTCAAAAGACCCATCTTTTGGGCAGCATTAGCTCCTAACAATGGTATATAGTCTCCTGCACAACCACAAACCTGACCGTGTACTCACTATTGTTCTTTGGATTGACCAATTTAAGCCGACAAGTACCAGCTATAGGCAATAAGGCTGTACTGTACATGCGTAGAGAGTTAGTGGATTTTTCAATATTGGTGCCTGGAGGAACAAATTGTTCTGGGAGAACATTACAAGTTGCACCTGAGTCAAGCTGGAAGGAGACCTGTTTGTCATGAACAATCATTGTGGCAAAAATTTTGTTCTTAGGAGGAACCTTGGACACGGCATTGATCTCTAAATTGTTGTCAGGAGAAATTTCAACAATAAGAATTTCTTCATCACTAGAGAGGGTTTCTTCTCTTACAGTGTGAATCTTTTAGCAGAAAAGGTATCTCTCTTACCTTGATTTTTAGAGGTGGTACATTTTTCTTTAAAGTGGTTTCTCTTGCCACAGCTAGAGCAAACTTGGCCATAGGCTGGACAGTAATCCTTGTTTCTTTTATGACTTTGTCCACAAAATTTGCAGTTTGATATGAAAGCTCTGTTATCTTCTCTCTTGGTGTTCTTTTGTCTGCCAACATAGTGTACCAAAGGATCATCATTGTCAGAAGGACCTGCCATGGCCCTAGCTTGGGCAGTAGTGGTTTCTGCAGCTCTGCATAAGTCAATGCATTTTGAGAGTGTCAGCTTTGGTTCTTGTAGCAATTTTCGTCTTACTGCATTATTGTGAATTCCACAGACTATTCTGTCACGGATCAATTCATCACGGAGAGTGCTAAAGGCACAGGTGGCAGCTAAGGCTCGCAAAGAGGTAGCGTAGGCTTCGAAGGATTCAGTAGGCTCTTGCTGGCGGTTGTTGAATTTGTATCGTTCATAAATAACATTAGTTTCACCAATACAGTAAGTGTTCCATAAATCGAGAATTTTGGCAATATTTTGACGTTCACTGTCATCCTGATACGGAAGTGCATTGTGTATGGTGAGAGCTTCAGGGCCAATACAAGTGATGAATGTAGCTACTCGAAAATTATCAGGCTTAGAGATCAAATTTGTGACGGTTTCATACGCGTTCCATAGCTGTCGCCACTGTTTCCAATTCTCTGCGAGGTTACCACATAGATTCAGTCTGGGAGGTAGAGGAACATTCGATATGAACGATGAACTTGCTCCGGTGTGGTCATGAGTAGAGCTAGTAGAAGGGCTAGGCCCATTTTGATCTGGATTCGACATAGTATGTTAAATGGCCTAAAGTAAACAAATTTTAGCAGAATCCTAAGTCTGCGAATATTAATCAATATGTGTTTCACCTGACACCATGTAAAAGCTTTGAAGAGACAACAACAAAGATAGAGACTTCATTCATTGCTTGAGGGATACATCTCTGCATCTCAGTCCTCGTGTATTCAACAACATAACATAACAGCGCATGCGTAACATAAAGATAGGCTGACAACGTCACACGTTCATACTCTGAGGAGCGTCAGACGAAAAAAACTTTCAAGTATGCCCGAAAATCTTTCCGCTTTTTCGCAATTTTGAAGTTTTGTACTACTCAAAAACTAATACCGAAATCATCGGAAAATTAAGAAATAGGTTCGTTGCAAATTTTCTTGTAAAAACGTGCAAAGAATCTAAAGAACGAAACGACTATCGATAATTTCGGAACAGATGATTTAAACGAAACAAGTAATCGAGGCAAACCAAATAAAGAAACCTTACCTCTTTTTCAAGTTCTTTGAAATAACAAACATGAATATCGCTCCACAGTTCTTTGCCATGAATCTTTCAAAAGAACTGAAATTTCCCACTTTGGAAAAGTATTCAAACGCTTGAAATGACTCTGCTAAAGTTCGGTAGATGTTTGGAGACAATGTGTGGACAAATGTTTGGTCAACCCATTTACGCCATTTAGCTTCTTCTCTGAAAAATAAAAAGAGAAATGAAGCCTGGTTGACATATAATCATAACCGTCGGGGACAGCGTGCTCATTGGCTTGTTGCTCATGAATTAATGAAATAATCAAGATTAATCACATCAGTCGGCTGCTGATGGTCATATCGGCAACACCGGGAAGGAAACGTTTCAATATGAGCAACAGGATTGCCAATCCATCATCATTGTCGCCAATCAATCGCAGACTGTTGCAAATTTTTGAAATATTGTGTTAGAAAGAGTCTGAAATGTTGTATAGCAGTGACTGTCTTCCAAAGGAACAAAACAATATTTCAACTGAACAGTAAGTGAAAGCAAGATAAAAAAAAGTAGTTCTCTTATTTAATCATGGTGAAAAGCGTGGACACAGTAATCAAAAGCCCTAGTTCTGAGATTTCTAATGTTTTCATGAGAGTTCCGTGTTTAGAGTAGCTATAGACCAGAATCGGAAAATTTGGAACTAAGTTACTTCCACCATTGTGTTACAAGATTTCTTCAAGCACGCTGGGGGATGGTTTTATACTGCAACCGTTTGATAAAAATCAAGTGTTCCATAGAAAGTCGATCACATTTAAAAAGAGCTAAATGATCCCATGTTGATTGAAGTAAACAGGGCTTTAAAGACCTACTCTTATTGCAGTATATTTTATTACCTTACAGCTTCCTGTTCTGCCTTGGTAGGCATTGCTTCCATATACATAACATTATGACGATTTGCATATTCAATCTTCTTCTTTTTTCCACCTTCTATTTCAATATTTGGATAATACACAAGGAGATCATTCAGTGATCCCTTTCCAAGCATATATGATCTCAGAATGCTGATAATTAGTGAAGAATCATTCAGCTATAAAAAATACAAATTCTAAGGATAAAAAAGTTGACATCATAAATGGAGAACTCGATTTCTGAAACCCTTGTATAAGTAGGTTCAGGGATTCTTCAAAAATAGGAATTCTTTGGGCCCCATCTGAGTTCATTAAAGGGGGTGACAGCTATGATCAATGTAATGGTGTACTTATTTTTTGCAAGCACACCAGTCAGTATTCATGGCAATGTACTAGAGTACCAGTTTTTGCATATGGTGCCATGTTATTGCTTTGATTTTTTAAGTCTACCATGAACCAGATTGCAGTATACCATGCTGGGTCATACTATTTGTACCATACTGGGACATAACATACCATACTATCAATTTATAGCCTCTCACACTGTGTACCAGATGCTCTTTACCGAATACTGGGAAGTGGTCACCCTACACATTAAACAGCAAACACACTAAACATTAAACATTAGAAGGAGCTGTAGCGTCGTGGTAAAATCCAGCTGACTTGCGGTGTAAGGAGCTCAGTGTGGTCAGTGTTTGAGCCCAGCCATGGTAGCGTCACAGCAAGGGTCAAGCTCAGTAATTAACATACTACTGAGATCCTAGTGACTGGTACTAAAACACCATTTCACCTTCACAGCCCCTGTTGAATAACTTTTTTGTCATTTACCTGCACATCACCAACCATTGCTATTGGAACTTTTCGATAACCTGAAAATTTTATTTCTTTTCTCAACAATGGGTTTACTTCAACTTTTTCATATTCAATTCCATAATAATCCAGAAATGCTCTGACTTTACAACAAAAAGGGCACGTTTGATATTGATATAATTTCACTTGAATGTCCTTTCTTCTTTCATCCAACGCATCTTCCATTTCATAATTCACGACCTCCAGCTCTTCTGTATGACCTTCGGTTTCAAAAGACTCTTTGCAACAAGCTGTGGAATTTGTAGGCAATGAATGCCACCAACTACTATACTGTTTGTGCAAATAAAATGCAGTCATAGTCCCTCCGCCTCCTAAAAATAAAAGGAAGCTCGTCTTTCTAAAGCTCGAGCTTGCAGAAGTTCCTTTAGAATGGAACAGACGTGTGCTGCAACGAAGATTGTTGGGCCCAGGATGGCCTAGGCCTGCCACGTTTCGACATTTCACACCGTGATTCAGCGATCTGATCCCGGCTCTAAAAGCCAGAAAATTCGAACCAAGAGTAGCTAATCGTTTAAATATAGATGTTTCATTCATGACCTTTATTTTTGTTGCATTTACTTGCTAATTAAAGCTGTGAACTGAACAAAATATCTAGCTATCTACATTTCGTGCACTTTCCACTTTCGGGCAACCCTAGTGGCTCTGAGCCCCGTAAAATGGAGGAGCAAGAAAATGGAGGAATCTCCCCTCAGCCGTAAAATAGCGGAATCAATAATTTTTTATTTTTATCAACAAAGTGTCTATTTATTGTACTTGCATGGCTTATTTTGTTATTTTTAGACAATAACAGCCTAGATACGCGAGATGACACAGAATTACTCTCATTTGAAATCAGAGCTTGATGATGGGCCTAGAAGTCAAGCAAAACAATATATAGGCCTAGGCCTACACATCAAACATCTCGAATGGAATAGAAGTTTGCCTGACATATTGCTATAAACCATTATCTATTAGATGTACTTGGACAATATTTACTTCGCAGAATTGGAAAATCCCATATTTTCTTGCAGATATCAACGGGCCTAGCCATTCCGCTATTTTACGGCGGGAGTTTTTACCACCTTTAAGCCTCGAGCAGACAGCAGAGGAATAAAATTGTGCCAATTCTGCAACCAAGCAAAGTCAGTGTATCAATCTATTAGATTATTAAATTGTCAGATGGACGTATTTTCAGAGTTTTCCTCAATTTTACATAACGGGCCTAGCCATTCCGCTATTTTACGGCGAGAGTTTTTTCCACCTTAAGCCTCGAGCAGAGGAATAATTAAGAAACTTAAAGTTGTTTAAACTATAATTTTGTTGCATATTTATTTTGAGGTCAAGAAAATAGGACATCTTCACATCTGTAAGCACTAAATTCTCAACTTTTATTGACAAAAATTTAAAAACTGAGCGTGGTTAGTTTTTCACCACCTGAAAAAATAATAACCTTGAAGTTGAAGATGTATTTTAAATCAAGTTAGGCCAAAATAACGTTTATTAGGCCTTACGAACGATCACTCCTTCATTTCAAGCTTATATTTCCTTTTTCTTGCCTCTAGTAAAATAACTGAAGTGAATTCAGCAAGGTTACAGGCCTTTCCCCCCAGAATATATCAAATAGCCCATTCCGCTATTTTACGGCTGATGGGAGATTCCTCCATTTTCTTGCTCCTCCATTTTACGGCGCTCTGCACCAACCCAACTCCTTTCGGGTTACCCCTCGATATATCCCGATCGAAATTCCAACTCATTGAACTAAATTTAGACCATTCTTTCTCTCAAAATTTGGGACCAAGTAGCCTCTATCTCATTATTTATATAGCCTCCCTCTCATAGCCATATGCAGACACACGCACACTGAGAGAGGGATACCGACTATCTCTTAATTCTTGTGTTCTGTGTGTCCTGAGTGGCACACATGTAGGTACACATATATTCACACATGGGGGGTCAGAGGGTCGATGCTGATTCTTGTGGTTCGTGTGTTTTGTGTGGCACATAGGTAGGCACACATATATACAAGCATGGAGAGTCAGAGGGTCGATGCTGATTCATGTGGTTCGTGTGTTTTGTCTGGCACATAGGTAGGCACACATATATACACACACGGGGAGTCAGAGGGTGGATGCTGATTCATGTGGTTCGTGCGTTTTGTGTGGCACATAGGTAGGCACACATATATACACACATGGGGAGTCAGAGGGTGGATGCTGATTCATGTGGTTCGTGTGTTTTGTGTGGCACATAGGTAGGCACACATATATACACGCATGGAGAGTCACAGGGTGGATGCTGATTCTTGTGGTTCGTGTGTTTTGTGTGGCACATAGGTAGGCACACATATATACACGCATGGAGAGTCAGAGGGTTGATGCTGATTCATGTGGTTCGTGTGTTTTGTGTGGCACATTGGTAGGCACACATATATACACGCATGGAGAGTCAGAGGGTTGATGCTGATTCATGTGGTTCGTGTGTTTTGTGTGGCACATTGGTAGGCACACATATATACACACATGGGGAGTCAGAGGGTCGATGCTAATTCATGTGGTTCGTGTGTTTTGTGTGGCAATACACACATGGAGAGTCTTGTGGTTCTTGTGGAACTAGATACATACTCAGGCATTCACGTTACCGAAAAACAAACGGGGATTTAAAATCAATCATATTAGCAATTAAGATTTAATTAATATTTCGTTCTTTTATTCTTTAAATTTACAGAAAAAGTATTTTCTTATGCTGCTTTTGTGTATCACTATTTCAACTTGATTGATCAAATTCACGTATAAAATGCCACAAAGCTCTTGCTCGCAAGTCCTCTTCCTGGGTTATTTCTGTTTCATTCAGCCAGGATTATGTGTCTTTGTCAAAATGAAAATGAAATTGTAAATATCCGATATATTAATTGTGTCCCATTAATTGAGTTTCAAAATCAGTGTGCTGTAATTAAGCTGAGATGTGAATGCGCAATGAAAACTTGAAACTTGAAACTGAAAACCTTGTTGTTTTAATGAAACATACTTTAGATTAATAACTTTAGGTTCTTGGTTAGCCTGCGAAAAATCTTGTTGATTAAAATTAAACTTCGGATTCCCGAATTATGATTGTTTAAACATTAATTTCGTTTTCTTTTAAGGAGATATAAGCAGTTGTTATTTCTAAAATATTCAACAAGGGGGCTTCGGAGGTGACGTCATAAGAAGAGGTGTTGTTTCTTGTGAACCCACCCATATTTGAATCAATGAAAATATTATAACAAAGTGCTTAAACAGCAAAACTGTGTAGAAAGTGATTAGTTAAGTCCCAATTAACCATAATGATAGTGGAATCTAGTTTAAGGGATGCCCGGAAAACAGGAGCTAGCACTGCAGCCTTTAGGAATCAGCACAACTCGAAAAGGTACTAGGAAAAAGGAAAATAACAACTACTAAACAATGTACGTTTATATCTTTGTAAGTAAAGCACGTTTAGACACATCAAAAGTATAATCAATGCGAGTGTGTTTCGGGGGGGGGCTGAGCCCCCTGGGCCCCCTTTGAAATCGCCACTGGATGTAACGTCTCAAGAATGACCCTTGCTTTGTGTAACACTTCTGTTCACGTTAAGATTTTTGTTATTGTTCTAGTATGAGTTGTGGAAGCTATGGAGCTTCTTCCATTTTGTGCGATCTTTCTGAACATTTTGCAAGCTTTCTGGACCGCATTGTTAGCCATAAAGTTTTTGCAGTGTAAAGTGGTGGTCTATGGTGGGGTCCTTTTATAAGAAAATAAAGATTGATCAAGTTCTTTTCTCAAAATTTACTTCAATGAAGACATCATGACGCCATAAAATATACTGAAATGTTTTCTCAATTAATATTTGAGGATTTCGAGGGAAAATATTGGATGAAAGATGACCAATATCCATGCAATTGGAAAATCGCATTTTCATCTACTGTACTGTACCATATCTAGAGCGCAAAACAGTATGCAAATTTGGGACGGAAAGTAGGCAAAACTGCGCTTTATGGGTTTGGTTACTATGGTGAAACCAATCAGATAATCAAGTAAACCAAAAAAATCACAGATCATTTTATAATATCAACTTTAACATCCCCAAATAACTTTAGAAAAAGTGAAAGAGTCTCAGCAGCCTTAACTTATCATTTATTTTTCTCAGCGGGTATGGCTAATTTTATGTATGGCATCGGGTTTTAGGGTTTCCTCCGAAAAACGTATGGGTTTTCGGGTTTAGGATATTTGTCTAGTCCCGGGTTTTACAATTTTTAGGGTCAGGTTTAATTTATTTTTGGTCAAAATGAGTGAATTTTTTAACCACTCTATAAGAATAATCCCAGGCTCAAGCTTTATATTTAATTTAATTTTTTAATTTTAATTTTTTATTTCTCAAGGCACAAAATGTGATTGTCGCGCTGTACACGTTTTTTTTTAATAAGGAACACCTTTATAAGGAACTCGAGGCTGAAAATTCCCAAAAAATTAAGGAACTTTAAGGACCTGTCGAGGCTCGGATGAAAAACTAAGAAACTCTTTTTTAAAGAACAAGACGGTTTGTGCGAAAAAGGAACAGAAGTACAATAGATTTCCCATCGTTCTTCCCCAAAAGACTCCATTTATACTTAAAGTTAGAAATGAAGAATAGTTTATATGGCTTTGCTGTAAAAATTAGTATTTATACATATCCCACGACAAGGAACAGTATAAGGAACTTTCAGCCTCATTTTGTTAAAAAATTAAGGAACTCCAGCCTCAACTCAGACCAAAGGTTCCTTATAAAAAAAAACGTGTATATGTTGTACAATACACATTGGACTACATTGGTTTAATTAGGTTGACGGAGCTGAAATAGTAATTGTAACTGTGGATTAGGTTTTTTTATCGTAAAATGGTAAATGACAAAGAGTTGACTTATTTTACTTGATCTTCGGGTCTTCGGGCCATTTGGTAACATTGTAAATTAAGAATAATTTAGGAATATTTTTGGCACATAATTTTGGTTTTGCCAAATTTAGTCCGAGTTTGCCAGTTTTGATACCCCTTAAAGCCTTCCTCCTTAAAAATATTATTCAATATGAAAGATTGATGTAGCCAACCCCCTCCCCCAGTTCAGAAAAAAATAGAAATAGGAATAATATGGATGTGATTAAAAATATGATGCAACATTGCTTTAAAGTTATAAGTTATGAAGCCTTTGCATAGGTCAGATTTGAAGGTACCACAACTGTTACCGCGGTCCGGCAAAGTGCTGAGATACAAGAAAACATAACATTAAATACTGCTTCATCAAATCAAACTAAACGAAATTACTCATAAAAATATCAAGTTTAAGTAAGAAATGAAATTAACAAGATGACGAAATTAGCTAATAAGAGTTATCGTGCCATGGGTAACAGCGATGGAAAACGAAAGGAGATCGGTAAGCACAGAATTTTGACTCGCAATCAATTGGCTTTTTCCGAAAAGGAAATGGTCATTCCTTGAGAAAATGAAAACTGAATTAGGTCTACCTCGCCACGAAATTCACTTTGTCAACCAGACATTCGATAAACCTTGTTTCTCACAATACGAGCTCGTACATGCTTATATATAACAAAATTTGCTTTTAATCTTCACTACTTTCAATATGCACACATTTATTTCTCTTTATAAAAAACAGCATATTGAATAAATAATCGTGACATTTAAATGCGATAATATACATAATATACAAGATAAGGTATCTTGAAAATAATTTTTTTCTTTTTTGTAGTTTCAAGATATCCTTTATTTCGGTAACTTTTTTTATGTATAAATTCCGCTGTTTTTTTTATTCCAGTTGTGAAATGAAACAGCCTGAATATGTTGAATATATGCATATATGTATATAATTCTCAATGGAAGTTTGTAATCCAAACACGAAACAACTCGAAACATAACACAGAAAACTCTAAGGTACTATCATGCAGCAGCATCCGAAATGTATGACACTGTTTATTGCCTTTTCCTATTGCATTAATTGCCTTTAAGATATTGTCTGGATAAATTTAGTTAATTTTACTGAAGAACGGTGCAAATATCAAATCAACATTACAATAAATTACAATAGAAAAAACCAATGTGCACATAGAGGGCTTTGAAGAGTATGTATCAATACTGGCAAACCCGGACAAAAACTTGCCAAATTCCCAAAACCCTACTAACCAGTTGGAGTCTGGCCGCAGTCTAGAAAACCCCCAAAACTCTAAATAAATTAAAATTACCAAAAAATAAATTGCTATATGTCTCCCCATGTGTGTATATATGTGTGCCTACCAATGTGCAACACAAAACACACGAACCACAATAATCAGCATCCACCCTCTGACTCTCCATGTGTGTATATATCTGTGCCTACCTATGTGCCACACAAAACACACGAACCACGTGAATCAGCATCGACCCTCTGACTCCCCATGTGTGTATATATGTGTGCCTACCCATGTGCCACACAAAACACACGAACCACATGAATCAGCATCCACCCTCTGACTCTCCATGCGTGTATATATGTGTGCCTACCAATGTGCCACACAAAACACACGAACCACATGAATCAGCATCAACCCTCTGACTCTCCATGCGTGTATATATGTGTGCCTACCCATGTGCCACACAAAACACACGAACCACATGAATCAGCATCAACCCTCTGACTCCCCATGTGTGTATATATGTGTGCCTACCCATGTGCCACACAAAACACACGAACCACATGAATCAACATCCACCCTCTGACTCCCCATGTGTGTATATAGTGTGCCTACCAATGTGCCACACAAAACACACGAACCACAAGAATCAGCACCGACCCTCTGACTCTCCATGTGTGTATATATGTGTGCCTACCTATGTGCCACACAAAACACACGAACCACGTGAATCAGCATCGACCCTCTGACTCTCCATGCGTGTATATATGTGTGCCTACCTATGTGCCACACAAAACACACGAACCACATGAATCAGCATCGACCCTCTGACTCCCCATGTGTGTATATATGTTTGCCTACCCATGTGCCACACAAAACACACGAACCACATGAATCAGCATCCACCCTCTGACTCTCCATGCGTGTATATATGTGTGCCTACCTATGTGCCACACAAAACACACAAACCACATGAATCAGCATCGACCCTCTGACTCCCCATGTGTGTATATATGTGTGCCTACCTATGTGCCACACAAAACACACGAACCACATGAATCAGCATCGACTCTCTGACTCTCCATGTGTGTATATATGTTTACCTACCTGTGTGCCACTCAGGACACACAGAACACAAGAATTTAGAGATAGTCGGTCTCTCTCTCTAAGTCTGCGTGTGTCTGCATATGGCTATAACAATGTATGTAGATAGTATGAGAGGGAGGCTATATAAATAATGAGATAGAGGCTACTTGGTCCCAAATTTTGAGAGAAAGAATGGTCTAAGAAGTTCAATGAGTTGGAATTTCGATCGGGATATATCGAGGGATAGCCCACTTTCGATTTGAGTTTTGTAACAAGCCTCGTTTTCATTTCGTAAAAATTCCGTGAAAATTACTCAAATGAGGCTGGAGAAATGGCGGACGACTTGGAGAGACTGAAAAGCTATCATTTAGGTAATTATCAGTTTAAATTCCTCTATATTTTCTAGCTGCTATTTTTCTTGAGCTTTAATAACTCTTATCTTTTTAAAAAAGTAATTGATTTGAATCGGAATTTCAATAGCCTATTTCAATTTTGGACAAATCTGCTGAAAATCTGTAACTGTCATGGATAATTAATGATATTTTTAGAGCAAAGTGAAACTTCAATGTCAGTGGTCAGATAGATTTCCTTTAATTGCAAACTTTCTATGAAACCTAAGTAATTTTAAAGGCCACTACTGCAGAGCTGGGTACTTGCGCACCTGAGTTTTTCAATAGAACAATAGGCTAACAATAGAAAAGAACTATAGAAAGCGACTCTGGCACACTTGAGGTCTGGTGGAAAAAAGGTTTCTAGTCAACTCCTCACAGAACTAAGTCACCATACATTTCAGGTCAAGTTGTGACTGGGTTCTGGTCAACTTTCAGGGCAAGTTTTTCTTCATGGAAATCTCGTATAAGCTTTCTAGCAGGCTTTTCCGAGATTTATAAAAAATATTGGGGACACTGCTCACAAACCTCAGTTTATCATGCTGATGGAGTCAATTTGTTCAGTTACGTGTGGCAAGACATCTTTCGAAGTGGTGATTGACCAACTGTGTGGCGACTTGACTGTGGTGAGTTGGAAGTGTGTTGAGTTGACCTATTACCGAAAAAAGCCATACTCTGCAAAGGGGTTATGACAAGAAATTCATATTGATTCAAATATTGTAGACTTGAGTGAGCTGTCTCCTGAGATCGATGTTGATGTGATAGAGAATGGAATTCAAGGTGACACTGATTTGATAAAGAGAGTAAAAGATGGATTCAATTTGCAAACCACTGTAAGATTTTTCATTTGATCCATTACGTGTCTATGAATCTTGTTTTAGGATCACAAACTGAGTCAACGATTACCACTATTTAAAATAAATTGAATTCTCTTTTCTTCTTCACACAGGTGCCAGTTGGTTTACCCCCTTTGTTTCCAGATTTGAAAGATGAACTTGAACAGTTCTTACTCCATCCAGAACAACTTCCTTTGCATTCTTATCAAAGATCACAACAGTAAGTTAACTTTCCTTAATCTTAAAGCCCCTGCTGTGACTTCTTGCTTTAAATAGCAGCAGCACATGATAAAAAATTGTTGCCACCTCCATAAAAGCTAAAAGTCACACATGTAGCCAGTGATAGATTTTCAAACAAATTGTTCTGTGACCTGAGGAAACTAGGTTGCAGAATATTGATTTGGTCAAACTTTTATAACATGTTTTGGCTTGTCCCTAATAATGTCACAATATGTAGAGGTTTTTTTGATTGGTGATGCAGCACATTGTTGTCTTGCATTTTCATGGAAATTTCTAGGGCACATTGTCTTTATTGCCCAAGATTGTCACAGAACCACTGATGGAGCATCTTGTTGTGGCATTTAGCTACTTCAGGATTCTCAGAACAGGATATTTTCAGGTGTGTCCATTGCCAGAATGGGGAAAAATTTGCATGTTTAGCCACAAAGTTTCATTTGGTGGAGAATGCACAGCGGATAGCTAGTGGCAGAGCAGATGAAGGGGTTGGAGAGTTGGATAATTCAACCTTCTAAGCTCTGGAATTTTTTGTAGGTTTTGGGAAAGGGAACAAGATCCTGAATCACTCTACAAATATGAAGCTACACAGAATAAATATTCTCTCCAAATGGAGAGAAACTTAAAAACTGGAGAACTATCTGG
Source organism: Chrysaora quinquecirrha (assembly GCA_014526335.1). Lineage (NCBI taxonomy): Eukaryota > Metazoa > Cnidaria > Scyphozoa > Semaeostomeae > Pelagiidae > Chrysaora > Chrysaora quinquecirrha. The sequence goes on along the minus strand of JACTAT010000054.1, from coordinate 878,960 downwards.
TTTCAAAGAAGTAAGTTTTTGAAAATCAGTCTTTGCAATTTCAATGTTTTGCTTCATTTAAAAGTTGAAAGCTTTTCGATGAAAGGCAGCTAGGATAGAAAGTTTTCAAATTTTAAAGGTATCAATTTCTTGATGTTAAAATCATATAGAGCATCCAAAACGTAGATTAGGTACAAACTTTCAGTGCCTTGCAGTTCTACAGGAGTTTAGGAGCACCTTAGTTTTGTTATTTGGATAGTATTCACGTCTTTCATGGCTTAATGGCTTACATTTCTGGGCAGTAATTTCGTCCTTTTACTTTTCTTATAGGTCAGTCTTTCAGATGTTGGTTTGACAGCAAGAAATTCTATGTCTTTCAGTCGACAACCAGGCCCATTGTCTGATTCGGTGAAAGGGAGTTCATCCAACTGTCCTTTTCTTCCAGGTTTGTTTGACACTACTTCATTAATTCGTGAAAGTTAAGTCCATACACTACTGTACTCGCACTGTTCAACACTTTTTAAGTTAATTAATTTCCGGATGTACAAGGTCTGTCATTAGAACGCTTGTAAAACAATTCAAAAGACTAAAGAGCGAAATATCCCATATAGGTAAGATGCATAAACATGACGGTACGATTACCATACTGTTGTATTCGATTATTTACCCACATATTGATCTGTAATCAGAGAATATGTAATGGAAACAGATTGCAGCGATTGATACTTTTACCATCACTACTCCACGATGTTTCGACGATGATTTCTATTTGTATTGACGATATTACGGCAACTGAACGCGATTTTTGCGATCTTATCTTTTGGAAACCAAGCTTTATTAAATCTTAATGGAAGCAAACCGAAACTGCAATGCAACGTAAAGATCTGGTTATAATGAAACTTGAATGATTCCAACGATCACGAATCAACCTCCATAAGTTTTCGATTTAATGCCATCTTGCCATCCTACGATCTTAGAATTAAACTATAGTTGTGACCACAGGTTTTTTCATTTGCATGATTTTGCCATCATCTTACGATGGAGAAATCTCAGTATTGTAATTGCGTGATAATTAAGATCTTAAAGAAATTCATTTAGTAATGAGAGGGGAACAGCGATTGGTCAAGTTGAAGGTGCTGTGGCGTCGTGGTGTAATCCGGTTGACTCGTGGTGTCAGGAGCTCAGTGTGGTCAGGGTTCGAGCCCAGCCACGGTAGCGTCACAGCCAGGGTCGAGGTCTCGATTACTTAACCTACTACTGAGATCTTAGCGACTGGCGCTAAAACACCATTTCACCTTCACCTTCATCAAGGTCTCGTTAGTTTATCTGCTTATGAGATTTTAGCGACTGGCGGTATATGAATGACGGGCTCTATCTCTACTTCATGGCCGATTTCATTAAGCATTTCAGCGTTAAACACAATTTCACTGTCACTGCCGTCATTTGATTCTTTATAGGGCATATAATTCATTTTGAATCTTTGAATCTTTGAATCTTTATATCGCCCTCTTTATTGTTTCAACAATAAGCACCTATCGAACTAAGTACAAGGCTTGTGTTTCTTATACAATATAGTCATCTCTCCTCTATTTTCTTTTCCTATAATTCATTTACTTTCCTTATTTTCTCCAGGTTATTTGTCTCTTTTAACCAATCTAATTTAACTTTACCCTCTTGTAGATCTTTCTCGCATGTAATCAGATGTTCTGATGTCTCTTTTTCCCCACACTTGCATTTCCTTCCATGTCATGTATTATGTGAATTCAAGTGAAGAAACATTAATTCGCTATCTGGAGGGAATCTGAAAATTTTATTTTTTTCGTAGCTTGCTCTGATTAAGTTTTAGCTTATTTGTTGTTTGTCGCTAAACAATAGTAATCAGCTAACCATTATAATTACATGGTACTTTCTTTATTCTTTTTCTTGAAAGGTGGATTTAGTCTTGAAACTCTGGATAAGTTTGAAACAGAATTCGATGAAGCTGAACTTGAATTTGATGAAGGTGAGTACTGTCTTTACAAAATCTCTTTAATTACCATAGGATCATGAAAATTGGTTGTCGCTTGGAAAGATGGCCAGAGATCACAGAGTCGTGACCTGTGTTGGACGTATAATATTAACTCGTTGAGAGCCTTTGGCCAGCTACAGCTAGCTAATTTCCTGTTCTTCTTGAGGTATTTTTAATTAAACAATGCAACAAGTGTGATTTTTTTAAGCATTACGCGTCAGCCACTAAAGCTAGGTACATTACCCGTTGCAATGGGCAATATTCTAATCGCTCCAATTTTCATATCACAACATCATTTTCCTAAAGCTTTGTTTCAATGAATACAATGTTATCGAAACCAATCGGGTTAATTCTTTGGTAGGTTAGGGACAGGGTTAGTCAATACATTGTGCTGTGTACGTTCTTTAGTCTACATTCAATCAAGATAGTTGTGCAGAGAAATTTGCTGTGAGGAGAGGTAACCATCAGGAATTAAGCCGCCTTCCGTTGTCACCTTTTACTAATCTTGGGTTTTGTTGAGCTCAGTGTTAAGGGTTTCCATTTACGGAGATACGGTTTAGCAAATATCAAAACTTGAGGCAGAAACACCGCGACACAAAACAAAAGACAGCTGTATTTAATAGCTAGTATGTTGTTTTGCCAAGCAAGGCTTCTAAGTGGACCTTTTACCTCCCTGACACAACCGCCTGCTAAACCTCACTCTTTCTAGAATGAAGTAGCTGCAACACGCCTCTATTTATCAACTTATTGTCATTGCAGATTTCTTAGACGTGCCCCCTGGATTTAGTAGCCCAGTCACATTTGAAAAATCAGAGAAGGCAGGTGAGGGTAGGTCAATGATTTCATCAGTTTTTGCTGTATAAGTAGGTTATTTACTGAAAATTCTAGCAAAAATGGACAGAAGACAGATAACATTAAGCTGTAGATGT
>JACTAT010000054.1:814706-857620 GCA_014526335.1 Chrysaora quinquecirrha | reverse complement strand
TATTTCACCCATTAATGTAAATTTTCTCTTCTTCAACAATTTTTCTGTTGCAGGAATCAGCATATACAACTGAAGTGCATCATATCAATGGAGACGGAGAAGATGCAGGGATTGTTTACTGTGAAATGCAGGCCAGAGAAAACACAGGAAGTAGTCGTTGCTATTTGGAGTTGACCAGATCAATGTATCCAGGAAAATGTGGATATAAGGTAGAACATGTATTCAGATCAGTATTTTTAATGGTGAATTCTAACCCTTAGTATCAAGAGTTATAACCCCATGGTCAGGGCTGCAATTCTGTTATGCAATCTGATTGGCTGAAAACGTTCGAATGTGAGGTAATGATAGGGCATTATCATCAAGTAATTCCCTGCTCATTATGTCAAACATTCAAAATTTTCAGATTTAGAATGCGACAACAAATGCCTTCTTTGTGATGGCTTCAAACACCATACAAGTTTTGTAGTCGTAAAGGGGTAATGACAATGCCCTGTCCATAGGGTAATAAACCATACAATAACTGTTTTATTCAGGCAATACTAAAAATATTAACACTGACCCTCTGTACAAAACCTCGCAAGCTCAATTTTGTACTGATGGCTTTGGGTTAATATTTTCTGGCATTGCCCCTGAAACAGTAATTTTATACTTAGTATTGCTCTCAGATACAGTTATTATAAACAATTATTATGATGATCGCTGAAGTGATTGGGCAAGGCATATGCAGGTTTCATGATTCACTTGTTTTATTATAATATTCTCTATTTATATTTAGAGTGAAACTGGAGGATTAACGACAAATCTTAGAACATCCTGCAGTCATACAAAGGTTTGTTTTAAAAATCATATTTTGCGAAAAAAGCGTAAAATCTTCGGAAATACAGTACAATCTTGTTTCCGTTATAACGCACTTGAAGAGACCGTAGTATTTGGTACACTATAAGCAAAGTACGTTATAAAAAGGTATTTTCTATTGTTCTGTGTCTTCAAGGACGATTTTAATGGGTATACTATACCCGAGAGTTATTATAAGGGAGAAATTATAGCCGGATTATACTGTACTTGAAAGCTTTTTTCGTCTTCAGGTTTTTAGGGTATAAGCGTCATAAACTGATTGAAACAAATAACAAATGACTAAGGCGGTATTTATACCGAGATGCCGATCGAAATGCACCAATAGAAAAGTGAAGCTAGAATGGTTTTGTGTTGTGAACACCAATCAGCTCGCGAGATAGAAAGGATGACCAATCAAATAATCAGATACATGGAGAGACCAAATGAGAAAACGAACTCTTTCTGCCTGCTCTTCCGGTCCATATCAAAAGGCCGGTTCTTTGTAGACAGGAGGAGTATGTTTTCTTTTTCAGGCGAATGTCAAAAGTTGAAATTCGTGAATTAGAGTAGTGGGGGTTTCACTTATCGGAGTTACTGTATCTGATAAACAAAATTATACAATAGTGTCTTTTTGGCTATGTTACCACTTTTACCGGCTTCATGAATGCGGTTAGGTGTATAACTTCAAGTTTATATATCTTTATGCTTGTGTTGTTCATCGATTTTGGTTATATTTGACTCTAGGTTTGCGATTATCATGCTGGTTTTTATCGACCTGATAATCTTTGCCTCGTAATCACTGGCCAAGTTGAGGCTGACGATGTTCTGAAAGTGGTGAAAAGTTTTGAAGAAAAGATTATATCAAAGGTACTGTAGCTCGCTGATAGAGACTTCTTCTTAATCCCTGACAGTAATAGGAATTTGGTATGACAGCATTAGCAATTAAAGCTTCTTAATCTGCGAGGGGGGTGGGGATACTCCCATAGGCAGGATAGTATACATGTGCCTTAGAGGATCTTGCAAGTCAGTGATAACCAGGGCATGATTTTGAAAAATAAACCAAAAGAAGGCAAAATATACAAGGATGAACCTTGCAGCCAGGGCAAAAATGTTTCGTAAAAATAAACTGTGTGTCACATGTAAGCTGTCTTAAACCCTGTGTCTTCCTGTAAGTATTGAAGAAAGTCCAGATGCTTTCTGCTGTTAAAATTTCAATTCAGACCTGCAGAATTATTTGTAAAGGGTTACGAATTGCCCGATAACGCTGGCTAGTAACCCGAGGCCCAGGTAAATTTTCAAAAAAACCTGACCCATGATCGGCAAAAAATCACAGAAACCAAGGCGTCGAATTTTGCCCCCATGTTCGTCTGATACTTTTCTACATAATAATGATAGATACAAATCCATATGTGGATCTAAATTAAACAATTCACAAAGTGCATTTCCTCATCAAACAATTTACAATTTACAGCTCGATTGGTACCCTATTATGTTTTTATTATTAATCAGTCTGCTGGATAGAGTGAGTAACGAATCGAATTAAGCTGAAGAGTCTTAACGAGCCAAATAAACTCTTTCTGTTTAAACAACATTGCTGTTTTGACCCTGATGAAAATGCTCCAAAACACCTCGATGTACCGCTTACTTTTGTGGCAATGTCCACTATACAAGGCTAAGGCCTGCAAAGTTGCCCAAGCTTCTAGTGTTCTGTCTGTTTCAATGAGTTCTATTGTATTTGATTTATTCAGAATTCATGATTCTTCTAGGAAAACTACCTCAATTTGTCAGGCCATGGCAATCGCCTGTTCCACCGTTGAATGAAACGATTGAACGTAAAGTTGAATTTCCCACAGAAGACGAATCAAATGGAATGATTCTTATTGGCTGGAGAGGACCACATGTTTTGGTAAACGTTTTTGCGCAATAACTACTGTAATGCTTCGAATCAATACCCTTCTAGAAAAAGCTCTCTTCTTGGGCAAGCCCCTAAAAAGTCTCGAATAAATCCCTTGGCTACATCGAGGCAATATGTTCATTAAGGTTTTTAAAGATGCTATAGAGGCTAAGTTCCAGACTTAGTTGATTTAACGTTCTCCCTATTATTCAGCCAAAGAGTTTAATTGCGCTAATGTTGAATATCGACACTGAAACTGCTGAAAAATTAGAATTCTATCCAAGTTCATGTTTTTTATTGCTTTTGGTCACTAAAAGGAAGCTTAAGTATGTATACATTAAAATTTTTCATGTTGTCATACGTCGCGTACAACATGACATTTTCTGAGAAATCTCGTATAATGTCAAGAATAAATTTCCTCTTCAATGTTGTGGAATGGAAAATCGTTGCATTCGTTTAAACTTTCCTTCAGCATAGTTAAGTCTGTTTGCAGATTGTCCGACTCTTAAGTTGCTCCATGAAAATGTTGCTGTTTGAATTGCAATTAACCTTATCATTCAACGAATTGTTGCTTCCAGGATTATTACAAAATCGCTGCTCTTGATATTCTTATGCAATACCTGACTGAAACGTCTGCTGCACCACTTCAGAAGGAACTGGTAGAAATCGAAGACCCTTTTTGCAGTGATGTGAGTTAAGCGTATTACTTGTGTCCCCAATAATGACCTATATACTGCGAAATTATTCCTTTGAAAATTTTCGACCAAATTGTTTCATTGAAAAAGCATTGCTTTCGTCTGTTGTTTTCAGATTAAGTCATTGTTCTTGCCAGCATGGGGGTGACCGCACTCCCCGGCCCCTCAGGACTAGTTATGTACCAATTTATGCTAACTTTCCATTTGTCCTGTTGTTTCATAGATTTCATATTCAGAAATGGAAAATCTAGAAACTTGCTTTTACCTCAAAGCCGATGGTGTACCTAAAGGAAAGCTATTCCAAGTCAGAGAACGGTATATATTTATGTTTTCAAACATTATTTAAAAGTTCCTTAGTGAATAGTAGTTGATTAATTCAATCTCTGAATATTCCAGCTTTCCTTTTTTAAGGCTTGCTTATAGACTGTCCACAATGTTCTTTCGCATATGAGAAAATGAAGCTTGGCGATTTAAGTCATCCTCCTCTCTGGATTTCCTGTGACCTATCTAACAAAACACCGTCTATGGGCGCTTTTTGCTATTTAATGTAAAAGGGGAAAGGTGTTCGTTAGAGGGAGGTTTATTAGAGGCTAGCTGTTTCTTGAATAAATATGTTATGTGTGATGACCTTTTTTACAGAGTTGAGAAAGTACTGAATGGCATTTCAGATGGAATTGCAACTATTGACATGGAAAGAATTAGCACAGTCATACATCGTGAAATCCTTGATGCCCTTGACAAGGTGAATAAATAAGAAATATATTGTCATTGCTTTATAAAGAGCCTGGAGAAGTTTGGTCTGGAGTATGACAGATTGGCTTAAAGTTGGACGTCTGGGGTTGAATTCTTAAACCATTTTTTGTGAAGAACGATTTTCATTGAGTTTCTTGGTTATTGGAATATTAAAAGAAATGAAAATTTGCTTGAGTTAGCGAAATTTTAAGATATCAAAAGTTATCTTACATACTTACTTAGGCCGTGGCCAAACGATCAAACATCGTTGGTCAAGCATTTGAGATTTTCCTTACAACAATTGTCTGACCACGTCACAAAACATTGTTTGACAAGCAGAAGGGCTTTGGCAATGTTTGTAAGGCAGTATTTTTGAAAATTTCAAAAATATTTTGCTTGATTCCCTGCAAAAAATGTTTGACGGGTATTGTTTGCGACGTGGCCAAACAGTAAAACATTTTACTTGGCATGAAAATTTCTATTGTTTGGAAAAAATGTTTGAACTTTTGTCCAGGGCCTAAGCATTTTTAGAGAAGTCTGAATAATTTGTTTGCAACCTTTTCCCCTTTTTTGGAGGGGGTACTTGTGATGTTGTCACTTTGCTGTATCTTGTGTATTAGCCCTTAGTTGTATCTAATGGGTCGTCGTGTCTCTTTTATTAGCTTGAAGATTCACCGCATGATACTATGGCTAGTGGTGCTATTGGAGATTTCTTATATTCAGATACTCCAGAAAGGGTAAGTCAGATCATTCAAGATGATTCTATGTTACTTGGTGTGAAATTCGTTGAATAATTTAATCGATATTTCAAAGATGTTTTTTGGGGAAAATATTACCAAAGACTTGACAAATACATATAAATATGTATGGTGCTGAAGATGGGTCAACTTAGTCGAAACACAAAAAGGTCAAACCGGAGGAGAGCCTTGGGCTGTATGACTGGAGAAGTTCTCAACCATTCTATTGAGCTCTATTGCTCAATGGAAACGTCGTTGGCTCTCTTATCATGCAGTCTATGTTCGAACCCCATCTATTGTGGTATGCCACTTGTGGAAAAAATCTATCCTAGTCTTCGCTATTCTTGAAAAGTACCTTTCTTATTGATGCTTTTATTCATAGCTTGTAGAATACCTGAATGATGTTCCAAGGTTGGAAAATCTGAAAAAAGAGAGCAGTGAATTTTGGGTTGCCTTGCTGCAGGAATTTCTTATTGAAAAGCCTAAAGTCGTTGTAAGTAGTAGAATCACGTGCTCCATGCTTATTTGCATATATTTCTTCAAGTTTGAAAAATATTGCACCATTTTGCTCGAAATAGCGGCTAACTGTAGCACTGTGGCCAAATTCAAAATATTTTCATAACAAGATCGATGGAGCCCCATGACTGCCAGTAAAATTTTGAGTTGCACTAATGGCCGATGGGGCTGGTGAGCCTCGTTGCTTTTGTTTTTTAAATAGTTTGCTTTGGCCGGGAGCCACAACGGACCTATATTTCCAACAAGGTGGAACAGTACTTATTACACTTTTCTAATTGCCAAGCCATATACTTGTGAGAATCTATAGTTTCTTAGCCAAACGTCTTTAGTCTGTTACAGGTGTACTGATCTTGTACCATATTTCCATATTTGCACCCCGCCGTTTCTCTTCTTAAGCAAAACCTTATTTTCGGTCTTTATTAAATTTTATGACAAATTGTTGCCGCATTTATCAGATAATCACAAAATGTACTGAAATTTTTACAATCTAGGTAGGCATTTTTAAAGCAAATCAGGTATTTCACGTTCTTGCTCATCCCTGAACCTAGAGAATTGAGAAGGTCAATTTTTGCTTGGTAGATGTTCAATTATCAGAAGATTTGTATTCAGCTGTATTGTATTTATGTTTTAAGTTACAACATTTTTGCAGATTATTGGTGATCCCAGTGAAAAACTAATGAAAAGTATGGCGGATGAAGAAAAAGCAAGAACAGAAAAGCAACGTCAAGATTTAGGCAAAGAAGGTCTTTTGGAAAAGGAAGAAGCATTAGAAAAAGCTTCAGATGAAAACGAGGTTTGATAGATTGTTCAGATGAAAACGAGGTTTGATAGATTGTTCCATCTAAGAGAATAAACTGTCTATTGAAAGTAAACAACGGTTGGCCGAGCTCATTATTCTGCATGTCCTATTATCTGGCAACGACAGCCTTTAACAACAGCAATCAACATCCATTTACGTAAAGAAATAAATTGAATGGCGTTTGTAGGAGTAATGAGACAACAGTTTCAAGCAAAAATCTTTCTGGACACCGTTTGGACTCACAGCAGACATCCCTCTCTTTGCAAAAGCAGCAACGAATTTTACTGAAAAAAATTGTAGATAAAGACATTGAATTGAATGGCCTAAGCTCTCAAAGTAGTACTTATTACAGGTCCGTCACATCGGCCTAGGAAACTAGAACTCAATCATCTAAGGAGTCCAGCGCATTATGCCTTTCGATTCGGCATTTTTACTGAAGTTCGGTTTTGAAATCTCTCGGCAAGGATAATACCTTCAGTTTTAACTAGCGATAGATCTCTTTCTTCAGCGGCAAAATTCGTCCGTGAATGCTTTAAGTAGAATTTTTTTATTTACAGGAGGAGCCTCCAGAAAACCTGGTCAGCACAATGAAAGTACCATCGATAGACAGCATCAACTTTCATAGCATTCAGACGCTATCGAATAACAACGTTAAAGATGGCAGCATTGCAAAGGCACCCAAATTTCATTTGTCGGAGATTCCATTCGCGTTTCAGTTGGATAATATAAAGTCACTTTTTATACAGGTTGGTTTTATGAAGCCTTTTTTCAGTTAATGTGGTTTGATTATGAATAAAGAGAATCATTGCCTTCAGATTTAGTTAGATTATGGATAGAGTGAATCATTACCTTCAGGAGTGGTTTGATAATGAATAAAGAGAATCATTGCCTTCAGAAATTTTCTTTAAAACATACTCTTGCTCGCTTCACTTCACAGCGCGCACCGTTAATTCATTATCCAACTTCGGCTATGCAAACCCATATTTACTGCTAATCGTCGCCTGTCCATCTACCCCGTTATTTTTAAATTTGCCCCTCTTGTCTATACCACGTTTATGCTATGTATGCCAAATGACTAGATTTTTCTTTGTACTGCTATCTCTCACTACTAGATTTTACTATGCAAAAAATCTAGTGAAAAATCTAGCCGTTTGGGCATCTTTTATAGCGATGTATAGTGTTTTCAATTCGGTCAAACAAAATGAAGTGGATTTGCGGCTTTACAGCGTTTGTATAGCCAGAAGTTTGGCCAGAACACTATACTTCGATAGAAGGTGAGAGATGAAGTGTATGGGATAAGCCCAGCGAAAAATCTAGTCGTTCGGCCTGGGCTTAATAATATGCTTTCTCGACACTAACGCGAGCTTGTATAGGCTACTGTAATTGACCGCAATCTTTGTTTTTCGATTCCGAATCTGACGTTCCAGATATTACAATTAATCTCTTGGAAAGGTGAAAGTTTTCAGCCTCGGAAGATTTATCGTTCGCTAAAACGTATTCAAGGAGCATAAATTTGATTCCTTTGTTTATTCATCTGTATACGCTGTATAAAAATTCTCCTTGTATTAAACCTCACATTCTCAATTGTATACAGATGACTGTTGTTCTGAACACCACAGATGTGCCTCACGATCTCCGACTTTATCTTCCAATTTACGCTGATATCTTATTCGAGTCACCAATACTGAGAGATGGCGGTAAGTAGTGTAAACATTATAGCTAAATCCCAGTCTGTTCATAATTTCATTATGATTCTCACAGTCTTAATTTCGTATGTTAATTTCAAATTTTCTTAAGAAGATTTAGTCTCATGTTATTCATTTATTGCGTGAGCGTTATTGTTTAAGAAAGTTTTGAAAATATTTAATTGCGTAGTCCAATCCGAATACCCCCAGCTAGAATGATTGCCCTCAGGCTGGTTAGGCGCCCTACCTCTACCCTATCTCACAAAGATTGCCAAGGAAGAAGCTATTACGCTTAACCCTTAGAGTGATTGTTATACCCCGGTAGACAGTTCAGTCAAAAACATTCATTGGGTTTGAAGACCTTGTTGAGTGTTGTTTGCTCTTCCACATGCTCTCATGAAAAGACAACATGAAGTGATATTCATCGCTGTTCAGGGAAATTCTAAGTGCGTCTGGCCACCATGCCATTGAGCATTACTGAATTTGCAGCATTTCTAAACAAATTTTGAGCACTGCTTTGTCATTTGTCCAATGCATTTGACCGGGGTTTTTGTCCCTTACTTGGCACCCCTTCTCTCTGGTTGTAGTATTCTGTTGTTTGTTATTACCACCAGTGTTTTATATACTGTCGTTTATATTTTTTCTTGACTGGAGATCTTCACTGTTTCTTGTTTAGAACTAATATCTCACGAGGATGTTGTAAAGCAGTTGGCTGCGGATACCTTATCGAATTCGTCTTCTATTGGGTTTTGTGGCGACACTTTTTCACCTGGAAGATATTCTGAAATCTTCATGGTTCAGTTAAAGGTAAGTGGCGAAAATATAAAAGGCGGCATCGTAAGGCTGGGTTCCCACTCAAACGAATGTTGTGGATTCGATCGCTATCGACCAAGCGGCATACCGTAATTCCTCGTATAAGTCCCCATGTTCGAATAAGCCCCCGTTGAATAAGCCCCTACCTAAGAATGCTTTTTTGCAAATTAGCTCCCATGCGGAATTATTCGAAGGCCTTACGAATTTGTTTTTGCCTATAATGTATCTTTCAACCTCGAATAAGCCCTCCCCTCGAAAAGGCCCTCCCCTCGAATAAGCCCTCCCCTCGAATAAGCCATCCCCTCGAATAAGTCCTCCCCTCGAAAAGGTTCTCCCCTCGAATAAGCCCTCCCCTCGAATAAGCCCTCCCTTCGAATAAGCCCTCCCCTCGAAAAGGCCCTCCCCTCGAATAAGCCCTCCCCTCGAAAAGGCCCTCCCCTCGAACAAGCCCTCCCCTCGAATAAGCCATCCCCTCGAAGAAGTCCTCCCCTCGAAAAGGTCCTCCCCTCGAATAAGCCCTCCCTTCGAATAAGCCCTCCCCTCGAAAAGGCCCTCCCCTCGAAAAGGCCCTCCCCTCGAAAAGGCCCTCCCCTCGAGTAAGCCCTCCCCTCGAGTAAGCCCCCATCAGAAATTCGATTTTGCGAATAAGCCCCCGGGGGCTTATTAGAAGATTTGCAGTATGTGCAGAAATGCTGACCTGGGACTCTTTTTCGACTGCTGTCGAATCGGTCGACAGAAGAGTTCAAATATGTTCAACATTTCATCGGTCGAAAGCGTCAAGGACCTATCAACCATCCTACGTGACAAGAACATAAATTCTAAGCGAGAACTCGGTCGTTGCATTGATGAGATTCTCTTGTATAATCGAACTCTTAGAGCTTCTCGTAAACGATTCCAAATGCTAATGTGGCTTTTCTCCAAGCAATGCTGTATTCCTTAATCTCCTTATATGTCATACACGTCATTAAATAAAGAATTTGTTGCATGAGTTTCCAAAAAAGTTGTTCTACGGTCTTGTTGTGCAACTTGCTGGCAACAAATGCTGAGCTAGTGTAAAAGGGCTTGTTTGCATTTTCGCCGCTCCTAGTCGATCACTTTTTGCTGTTTTGAAATAGATAAGCATGTCCGTCCAACAGATCTTACCTAAAGATCTTCTTGACGAAAATAATACAATATAAACTTCTTTGAAAAGGACCACTGTTAAGACCTTGTTTTTTGCCTTAGGTGGAACAAAGTAAATTTGAGAAAGGAATTCAGTGGCTTCGTGAATTGTTGTACAGCATCCAGTTCACAGCTGATCGATTGAAGATCGTTGCAACAAAAATTCTTAATGACATTCCAAAGTAAGCATACACTCATTTTCTTAGTGCGTATTGTATGAGGTGTTAGGCCCTGGCCAAACAACATTTTTGATCAGATATTTGAAGTTTTCTTTCCAAGCAATTCCAAAAGGCAACCGTTCTGTCTTGTGTAGCTATAGTGTGAGCGGGCCTATGATTTACTTGTTGTGATTTGACTTGTGTCTATCTACCTGTATGCAACAGTGTTTTTTGCTTTTCAGCTCAAAGCGTAGTGGCAGAAAAGTTGTTCAAGCATTGATTAAAGATATCTACCACGTTAAAGGTTTGTTCTTGATTCCTCAATACCGTTGATTATTCTTTACACCCGAATAAAACTCGCTTCTAATGATCTAAAGCGTTATGTGCAGCTCTCATCTCAAGTTGAGGAAATTATTGGGCTGAGTGCAATGTTAAATTTGAACATTGCTGTATGATATCAAGTCTCTTTGTGACGAAAATTCAAACGAAATCAGTTTCTTTTAAAGTCTCAAGAGTGAAGTCTGGTTTGGTAGCTGTAGTGTTAAATGATGAAGTGTTCATCCAGGAGTTCAGTTTTATCTGAGTTACGGGGATAATCAGCCTACAAGAACTCAGCTTAGGAAATACTGAAACTTGATTTGTAGTGCCCGTTTTTTTATCTGTTTGTCTTTGATTTCTAAATAGCGTTGATTTTTCTTTTCACCCGAAAAAAACTCGCTGTTAATAGAGTAAAGTCCTGTATGGTATCTATCGTGTGAAATGGTTTATTTCATTTCATTTTATTCATTTTTTTATTCGTTTATCCACTGTTTGTCCCACCAGTCACAATGACTATTTTTCAGGGGATGGGCATGAAAAAGAATGGTTTACAATTTACAAGGTATAAAGATTATTTGCATGCATCCTTGAATTGTCTAGCAGAGGTTACTTGCTTAATCTTCGGACCAAGGCGGTTCCCAGACCACTCTGCTAAGGAAGTACTAAAACTTGATTTGACGTACCATCACATTACATTTACACCACATGGTTTTTGTGGTGGACTTATTTTTTTTTCTACTGGCTTCACTTTTGATATTAGCTTGATTGTGATCCCTTTTCTGAAGCAAACTCCGATTGAATTTTTTCCCATTGTGTAAAGTTGCCGTCGTCGTTGTAAAAAAGTTGTTGTTGTGAGGTTGTTGTTGTTGTTTTTGAACTATTGTTGTTGCTATCCGCTAAGAATGAGAGATAATTTGATAAGTGGGAGAGAAAATATTGTCCAGCTGCAGGGTTTCACAGAAAAGCATAGTTGAACAGGGTTTTTTCTCGTTTCATTCAAGATTCACATTTACCGACTCAAAGAATTTAGTGCTGAATAATAGTAATTTACAACAAATTTAATTAATTGTGTTTAAAGTTTAACCGATTCATACATGTCAAGTTAACATTTATAGTGTTAACGTCTACCATTCAGATTTTCTCCGCGTTGCTTTTCCCGCTCGTGACGTTGCAACGAAAAGGAAAACATCGGCGTCTCCGTTGCTTTCTATATCAATCAGGTTTTTAATTCTCCTTAGATGGCTTGCGATTCTTTGTGAAACAGGGACTACTGTTACTCCTCCGTTGTCTCCGACGTCCGCTGCGTAGACGGATCGGTCCACGTGGTTGCCCTTGTTTATTGACCTTCCCATCTTTAAGAATGCCGTTGTGTCATGAAGGAACACTGCAGCTAGTAGTACTAATACAATGGTTTGCTTGAACGATGCCATAACCTAGAAATTCGAATGATGAATTAAGAAAGGACATAGCAGGGTCTATGAAGGAAAACGTGGTCGACCTGTTTACTGGCAGTATCAACTATAGCTGCTTTAAAGACCAGATAACTTGTAATGTAGAAGGCGATGATAACGATTGTGGCGACGACAACGACGCCCGTAACCAGCAGTGATAAACATCACAGCGCGGGTGTTGATCATTATGATGATAATGTGATGATGGCGATGATGATGATGTTAATGATGATGATCGTGATGATGATAATGTGAGATGATCGTGATCATGATGTTGATGATGATCATGATGATCATGATAATGATGGCGATGATGATGATGGTGGTGATGATGATGGTGATGATGATGTTGATGGTGATAATGACGTTGATGTTGTTGATGATATAATAAAATTAATTTAGGAATTCCGCAACAGCTTTTACATTAATAATGTAAGTTTTCGTTTTAGCTAAAACTTTCTTTTCATGTATTCATTGACAAAATTAATAATGGCTACGTCTTAAGAATTGATTAATTCATGCCCCATATTTGATCTATATATATTGGTTTTGGATGAATGTGTCATAATATGAAACAGTTTTATTGAGAAACGTGTGACAACATTTACATAGATGAAATCAATAAAAAAACAGCCGTAGATAGTTCATTTGATCAATCAAAACACAGAATTTGTTTGTATACTATGCGTCGTGACGTAACATTTAATACTAAGCCGTTTTGCATTGGCAGACCTCATTAAGAGAGACAACCTACAGTCACTACAAAAGTCGTAGATTCGCTCCCAGCCCCCACCCAACACAGCCCGCTCATACTACAGCCATTAACAAGAACAAAAACTATTTTTTGATTTTACATTTTTTGAATGAATTGAATTGAGATGAAGGCAGCGAAAACTACGACTCGTGTAGTAAGTCTAGAGACAACCTTCACTTGTACTAGTTTGAGCTCAAAACCTAACTTTTAATTAATTCAAATGTTAAGACATAGTTCAGAATAAGCAGGGGGAGGTCGGAAATTCAGGAAAAATTTATTAAACGTTGAGTCAAAATAAACCGGGGATCTTAATTTGAGAAATTGATGAAAAGCATTAAAAACTGTAAAAACTTTTTAGCGCTTGTTTGTTGAATGTAGTAAACTCCTCACTTCTGTAGAAAAATGTTTCTTGATTTATGAAGCTCCAAAAGTTGAGGTCCTTAGGGTTGGAGAAATCAAGTAAATTAATTACCGCCCCCTGTTTTTTCGACAACATAGACTAGCAACCCCGCCACATCAGCCATTCTAAACCCCCGTAAAAATCTTACCCCCCCCCCCCCGTTGTCATAATAATATCCTGTTCCTAGTAGTCTTGAGTCCCACATGTATGAAGTTAGAATGCATATATTGGTGCGAGGATTTACATAATGCCTATAATCGAGATACGTTATTAGTTCTGCTACTGGAAGGCATGCCCAGCTAAGCCTTGAAACTATGCTCGCTAGCGTGGTATGTTTTTTCGATATTCCTCCATTCAACTTGTTCATCAATATTTAGCATACTTTTTCAATGTTATTTGAGTGTTTTACTGTTAATTAATCAATTTTTTGTTTGAATTTTGATTGAACAAGTCCCCAAGCTGTGTTGAATTCAACAGAAATGGTCAACCTTAAGCCACACTAAAAAGTTCGACGACTTTGTTCAGATGTTTCTTGGCTTTGCTATTTAAAAATTGACTGTTTATGCGCACTATCAGATTTATTGCTTTGTCACAATGTTTTATAAACTGAACTTCTTTTCTTTTATAAAAATGTTTTGAGGAGTTTTCATCAAGATCATTGCAAAAGTTCATTTAAGCTTCAACTCCACGTGCGATTTTTATCTCTCAATACTGAGTGAATATTCCAAAAAGTCGCTGTTGCAGCCGCAGAATTCGAGCTTTGCACATGTGATAGGTGTGTGGCCACATGAAAAATTTGACCGCTCTTTGGACGAACACAGCGGTGCTGTAGTTAGAATCATTAAATTTCTTCGTAGCTTTTGTTATTGAATTGAATTGTTCGGCGCTCAAATAACGACTGATGCGATTCTCGTTGCGAGTAGGTTGCTGTTGCTCTTTGCAAAAAACGTGGCTAAATTTAATACTGTACTTACTCTAATAAGCGCCCGGGCGCTTGTAGAAAACAATTTCAAAATCTGGATGGGCGCTTATTCGAGGCGGGGTCGTTTATTAGGGGACGCTTAGGCAATACAGTCGAAAAATACGATTATAAAAAAATGATTATTTTCTGCGGGATAGAGGGACATTGTGAGAAACTGTACTAGCTCTTTTCGCGAACCATCAAAACCTATAAACTTTTCCGTTTTGCAACTTCATAGTAGCTTTTATGAGGTTTGTAAATATGTATTACCCACAAGTGGTTAGGCTAGAAGAGTGTCGAAATGTAGAAATTAGCAAAGTTTTATTGTTGGGGAAGTTAGGAAACTCTGCAGAACACTTTTACGATGTTAAGAGTGCCAAAACCTAAGACATCCTACTTTAATTGGCGGGCCAAAGTTTCTTTTAAATAAGTGTATGTGCTGTTATTAATTAATATCAGAGTTAAGTATAAAACAGTGAGAATTTAATAAACTGTAGTACAAGTTCGATAGTACGATTGACTTCAGTAGTACAAGTTTGATACGTCATTGTTATAAACACTCAGACCCCGTTTACACAAGAGAGACTGGATCGGTTCTCGTCCGATCCAGAGCCAATTATGGCTCTTTTACAATGCGTTTACACGAGAAGAATCTTTCGTTTCTTTCGTGTAGGCGGAGTTTCAAATTCCCAAACTTTTCTTCAGCTTAGTTTTCTAGAAGTTTGGAAAGCTGAGATTCTGAAATTTTAAAGATTTTTATGACAGTGTGTTCGCTCTTGTTTTTGTTTAGAATAGGTTAAAATATCTATAATAACGACTCGGCTAGGTCAAAACTATAAGGTTGTGTCGAAACTTTAGTCAAAATTTTGAGATTAAAGAGTTTTGAAAATGTATGAGATATTGGATAGCTATCTATACTGTTATTGACTTGGGTCTATTCTATTGGGTGTTCAAATTACCATAAAGTTACCTGAAACTCCTCTTTTCCAATGACTTGAGACTCGACTTAAGACAATGTCAAGAAGCTTTTAATTCTCTAATTTTTAAAGAGCCAGGAACTTTAAAGTGCTGACCCATTGTGGTTTCTTAGAAAAATGAGTGTATAGCCGAAGCAAAAACTTAGAATATTTCACCTACCTTTCTGTATGTATACACATATACCAGTTGTATGAATCTGTTTCTTTCTAAACTTGACTTCCACCGACTTGCTGCTGCTGAATGGTTGGCTTTCTGAAATGCCAGCAAGCAGCTGTTGCTGTTTTATATATGCTATGGTCTGACCTTTCATTTCTTGTTGAATGAAAAAAGCTACTTAAAGAATAAACACCAAAGAACTACCGCCTCCGCCCATAATGCATTGACTTTATTTCAGCTGAGTACAGCTTTTAATTCTGATATGATATATATGTCTATTCAATCGCATGGTCGACCGTCCGGTCAACACAACTAGATCCAAACGATTATCCATAGTGTCCTGTTCCGTTCTTAGACTAAAAACAATCATTGAAAGCGTATCCTTGCATAATTGATCATCCTTAGGCGTACTTTTTGCTGTTTTTTAAACAGATTTGCCGTTGTCAAAACCATGCTTTGGTGTTCGTGTTCGACGTATAAGGAGATGATCCACTCGTACAGTGTGTTAGCTTTGGCTTTTATAGACTTTTTTTCTGTAATCTACATTGATCTCAACCCCCAAATTCACTGCATGGTTAAAATCAATTAGGCCCTGGCCAAACGATCAAACATTGTTGGTCCAACATTTCAAATTTGCTTTACAACAAATGTTTGACCGTTTGGCCACGTCCAAAAACATTGCTGTCCAACAACGATGTTATTGCTAATGCACAAGCACGAACACCTTGTTGCTAAGAAATGTTGCTAGGTGGTGAAATGTTGCAAGTTGTTGCAGTTTGTCAAAACAAAAGAAATGTTTGACAAGCAATGTTGGAAAGGCGGCCAAACGATCAAACATTGCTTGACAAGCAAAAATAAGCAAAATTTGTGGCGTGATGTTTTTGAAAAAGTTCAAAACATTTTTGCTTGACGCACGCAAAAAATGTTGGACGAGCAATGTTTTTGGACGTGGCCAAACGGTCAAACATTTTGCTTGACAAGCAAATTTCAAATGTTGGACCAACAATGTTTGATCGTTTGGCCAGGGCCTTGACGCTTTTAGGAATCTTTTAAATGGAAGCTTTTTGTTTTACGTCATCAGCCGAAAAACATCCTATCAAAAACAATTTGAAAGCTCGTGTAAGTGTAAGACGTACAGTCGACTCCTTAAGATTACGCTTTTGTTTATTTCTAAGTACACAGTATTGTAGATTCAGACTTAAATTAACCTTCGTAACCTTAAGACTTAAGCACAGTTACTTGGGGCGTGTTCTTCTAAACCAATTCTTTTTCGGTAGCCTTCTTTTTTCAGAATGTTTGTTTTTCGAAGCCATTTTTCTGGAAACGGCAGGTATTGGTGCTCTCCGAAACCTTTTTTCATCAAAAGCAGAAGGTTGCCGAGACTTTCGAGAGATTCTCGGTTTGAAGTTCGAAAGAGACTTCTATTTTACCAGTTGCCATGATGCATTCCACAAATTGCCCTGGGGACGAGGCAAGCAAAAATTTTGGCCCGAAAAGATTCAAATTTCAAGAATTCGTGTTTCTTGAAAATCATGGATTCTGTTTTTGGAAGCAGTCTGTTTTCAAAATTCGGAAGAATTCTGAGGTTAAGAAGAACACGCCCTTAAACTCTTCTTGGTACCTTCAGTCAGGAGTATATTTTGACGCATTGGGGTGTTTTATAAAATTCTGTTCGGTCATTGATTATGACAGCTTCGCAGCCTTTTTCCGAACATGGCTGTTCTCAGAGGAATTTCTAGACTGACGACATGAGTCTCTCGTTCACGCTCACGCTCCCTTAATTTTGCTTTGTCACTTCAACATATTCAAACACTGAGCGTTTCTAGAAAACAACAACAACAACTTCAAGCGAAGTAGTAGGACTTATATAGTGAGTCTATAAGAAGTTCCACAGGTCCCTAGCTAGACTTATTCCATGTCGTTTTTGTTCTTTAGGCCAATCTGATTTCGATAGGTCGCTCAGAACTATCGAAATCTGAGCATTAGGCCATCCAATTCAACTTTTTTAGTAAATGAGTGTAAACTGCTGCTTAAGGCTGTCGTTGCTGTTTGGGAAGAGCGGGACTGATGTATTGAGTCTAGCATCTAGCCTCCCTGCCTTTTGAAGTTTCCTATGAAATACTTCTCAAGATTTCTTGTGTTTTCGAGTTGACCTGGGCCTGAGCACAAGAAAATAATGAAAAAAATAAGCTAATTAATAGCTTGCCCGAATGAATGACCCAGTTTCGCCATATTTTTGCTTTCCACGCTGCTGCAAAGTAAATTTTGTCTGAAGAATAACAATTTCAATTTCCTATGTAATTCGCTTTTCTTCTTAATCGTTACATGGTTATCTTATAAGAACGAAAACATACTAACTCTTAGGGTCTTTTCCGATTCTTCAGTTAATTTCCTCGCGTTTGCGACAGTAACGTTTAACTTGAGTACTGTAGTTTTAGTCAATCTCCTGTTCTTATCGCTCCCTTTATTTATTTGTAACCTCCTTAAGATATTATTTTTTGGCAAATTAAAGAAATATTCTACCGTGGTTTATTCAACACTTCATTTTGCTTCACTGAACGAGTCCTAATTTTTCAAGTTTAACAACAGAATTTTTCATACCTCCCAAACTCTTAAAAGCAATTTTATATGGCAAAAGTGGGGGCCGAATAGAAAGTATTTTGCACCATTAAAAATAAATTTACCCCACCAATTTTTAGTCTAAAATTTTCTTTATCCCATTACTGAAAACCGGAAAAATAAACTTTCTCTGGTAGTACTAAAAGGTGCAATTAATTCCTTTAAAGCCAGAAGCGTGGAAATTTTGTTTAGTAGTAAGCCAACTCTTAGCATTCTTTTAAATATCAATGACCGAAATGAATCTGGTTTTGCGATGCAATAAACCCTACAGTGTTTAAGTATTTTGGTTACTCCACCCAATGCAACTAATATTCTTCAGTTAGCCCACCGTTTTCTCGTCCGCCCAAACCCGGTCATTAATATTGACCGGTCCCTAAGGAGCTCATGGGTTGAGAAGAGCAAAAAGCTTAAGGACATTAGAAAATTTCGTCCTGAAAATAATCGAAAATTTTAAGAACAGCAACCTGTTGTTAATATTTACTGATTCTTATGATAAATTAGTGTATCAACCAGTAACTTTGAGAATATATAATAATATATAATAACTATGATAAAAACAATATACTTTAAGATAGAAGTAAAGCCTCATGGGCATTTTATGTAATCAGGTCCAATTTTGGGATGCAGTAGCCATTTTTAGAAGCATTCCGATTTCAAAATAAAGTTCAGAATAGCGTAAAAAAGTAGTCTTAGCGGCCATCCGATGCTTTCGCTCGCTTTGACTACCCGTCGTGATTCTTTCATTTTCCTTGGAGTCGCAGAGAGGTTGCGATTCTCCTGACTTGTCGTGGCGAACGTTACCTAGGCGCGAGTCAAAGAGAGTAGGCTTGACTCGCGCCCTACTTGGAAATGACCCTAGATTTTCTTTAGTTGTGTGGCAAGGGAAACACTCTGTATTGCCGGAACTTCTGGTCTGAACGAGAAGCCTGTACAGAAGTGACTCGGTTGCAATTTTATTGATCACGAAAACAAAAACCGAGATGATGATCTACTTACTGGTCTTGCTTACTTCTCGGCCTGCCTGCTGAATATTTAAAATACATTTTAAGTTAGTTTTTTGTAATCACATCGTATTAAATTTAGTAATAATTTACTTAGGTGCATGTTTTTCGCGTTGACGGGTCTTAAGTCGCTCTTTATCTTAAGTCTTTTCCAACACAGTCGAATCTAGTTTCTTGTGGTGTAACCAACCATCAATTTAGAAAGTCTTTCTGAAAACTAATGGTTGTTACAGTAATAAACGTTCTTCTTTAGAAAATACTAACTCCAATTAATGTTATGTCACTCCCAAGATATTGATTAGCTTAATACTTTCTGGTGTTCTGAGTAGAAGAGTGCAAGCCAAAATCAGCTTACTGTAATAGAACTACCAAAAGTTGACACGCCTGGATACTGCATGAATACTTGCAAAAGGCAAGAAAGGACTATTAATAAACCTATTAATAAACTTGGTAGACTTTAGATAGACTTATTACTGAAGGTGCTGTGGCGTCGTGGTGTAATCCAGCTGACTCGTGGTGTCAGAAGCTCAGTGTGGTCAGGGTTCGAGCCCAGCCACGGTAGCGTCACAGCCAGGGTCGAGGTCTCGATTAGTTAACCTACTACTGAGATCCTAGCGACTGGCGCTAAAACACCATTTCACCTTCACCTTCACCTTATTACTTTCGTCGCATCTACTAGCGTCGTAACAACAACCAGCTGTTTGCTCAGAGAGGTTTGAGTGGTTGTCAAGTTTGTCTATAGGTGGTAGCGATAACTATCACTGATTTAATGGGTCTAGACTTAGGAACTGTCTTGTAATAATTGACGTTTATCTGTACATAAGCCTCGCAGATTCAAACAAGAAGCTGCAAGCTATTGCATTATTCCTTGTTGAATTGAATTGCTGGCTACTCAATTTACAACTCATTTTATTCCGCTGTTCGTGTACAGCACCAGTTGAAAGTAATAACTTTGCATTCTGCTTTTAGTAAAGTAATGAAATGTTTGTAGATTTTCTTAGTAAATACATTTCTCATTTCAGAAAGCAATTTCTTTGCGTGTAATCTGGTGAGACAACAAAAGTTTCTTACAAAGATGATTGAGCAGCTGGCAACAGATCCACAGAAGGTATTGCCCAGTAAATGCTTTTACGAAGTTTCAACTATATCATCGCCTTCTCGGTTGTGTTTTTACTGAAATGGATCTGTTTTTATCAATTCCCTCCTACTATATATTGGGAAGCAAAGTTCAGTGATAGATCAGCAAAAATGACATCCCTTCGCTCCCAAGCCACCCAGGGTGCACTATGTATATATTGGGTATCGAGGCATGCCGCCCGGAACGGTATTCATTTTTGCGAATCTTGTATAAGGATGGTATCCATTTCTGGACTCTGGTTTAACCAACAGTTTCCAATTTGCGATATCTGGTATAATAGAAGGTACTAGTCTTGTTATTAGGAACAGTATCGATTTCCATTATTAGAGATATTTTCGATTAATTCAGGCGTACTTTTCTTTGTCATTTTTTAAAGTCGGGTATACTGTTTAGCAAGACTGGTATAAAAACGGGTATGTTTTTCAAGCTCGTGTGACATTCCCATCAAAAATTTCATAAACTGCTTGCTGGTGCAAGTAGACAAAGGTGTGTCAATCATAGAGACGGTGTCAATATACAAGCATCTTAACTTGAATTTGGGGAACAAAAGGTTTCTTTTGGTGGTTCATAGGTGAGTTGGCAACTTCCTCCATGTTTCCCTCTGTGAGTAGATGATTGTTAAATTTGCTATTTTAAGAAAAAAGTTAGTACAGTTTTGTTATTTGTACATCCCAGTGTATTTGAGAACTCAATCTGTACCCACTGTTCGAGCCGAAATCGTTTCAGGTAAAGGTTGATTTTGTCTAAAATTGTTGCTTTTGAGGAGTGCTATCTGCGAGAAACCGTCAAATCCCGTCTCCGTCATCTACTTAAGGTAGACAGTATATTTCCTCCCAATTCCCAATTGAGAAGTTTTAAGTTAGAGTTCACCCGGTGTTCGCTTTAGATAAAGCTTGCTGTTGAGGAATGATTTTACAGTCTGTAATGTTTTTATGGTTTTTATAAACCCAAGCCAAAATAGCATGAATTTTTGATAACTTCTCTGAGGTTCTTTCAACGTTTTCTCCTCCATCTTTTTAAAGAACTGATTTGTTGTCTTTTGTTTTCACCAAGGAAACTTTGATGTGTTTTATTTTTGCTTTGTGAATGAAGGTGATTGAAGATATGGAAAGACTGAGATCCGTTTTAACTCATCCGTCATCGGTTCATATGTTTCTCGCAGCTGATGCCGACAAACTTCATGCGAATGCTCATTCAATAATCAGTGAAAAGTTCCTTCCTCAAGACTTCAAATCACAAGCAACACAAAGGTATGATAGAAAGTTTTCATTTTCGCATTTCACGTATTTGATAGTATTTCTCACGTATTAGATATGCCCTTTAAACCAAATATATGGGCCTTGCAGTTTCATACTCAGGGGCGATGCTAGAAAAATTTCCTGGGGAGGTGTCGGGGGGTGCAGGCGCCAAATTGCCGAGTAAAATTTTAGTGATTTGTCTGTCTTCATTGCTGGGTTTACTGGGTTATAAGTCAGAATCACAGCTCTACCGAGTAAAAAGCCGATTTGTTATTCTCTGGTGGTGTTACACCCACCCCGACACACTGATTTGGCCCATCCCCTGATCCCAATATTTGCCAATATATCGGCAACCTTGGCTTGTAAATTTGTCTTAAGGCCGTGGCCACATGAACAAACACTGTTGGTAAGTCATCTGAAATTTGTATTGCTTGCCCAAAAAAATGTTTGATCGATGTTTGATGAGCCGAAGAAATGCATAGTGATTCATTGATAACTGTCAGGACTGCAGTGTAGCAACATTTTGGATTCTATTTCATGCTATTTCCATGATTTTGGCGGTCTATTGAGTCGTAATTTTCACTCTATTGGCCAATTTGATAGATAGGTCGCTCAGAACTACTATAAGCATAATTCCATCCCATTCAATTTAGTATGTAAATGATTGTTTGAATGATTGGTCGAATATGGACAGCTCTAGGAAAGCGACAGAAATTTCGCGAAGATTAGGACGAGGTTGCCAGAACTTAAATGAAATTATGCTTGAAAGTAAG
Organism: Chrysaora quinquecirrha; assembly: GCA_014526335.1. Classification (NCBI taxonomy): domain Eukaryota; kingdom Metazoa; phylum Cnidaria; class Scyphozoa; order Semaeostomeae; family Pelagiidae; genus Chrysaora; species Chrysaora quinquecirrha. Next base: position 835,809 of record JACTAT010000054.1, on the reverse strand, counting down.
TATGCCCGAAAATGTTTCCGCTGTTTATCGCAATTCTCAAATGAAATGACAATATTCATACTTTTCTTTCTAGGAGATTCACAATAAAATCGGATCATGAATTAGTTTCTTCAAACTTCACTTCTAAGATTATTGGCATTGGAGCGGTTGAATCTTCATTCTTCTATCAATCTACGCCCTGCATCAATAGCTATACACACACTGATTATGCCCCTCTTCTGGTCTTAATTGAATATTTATGTGCATTAGAGGTAAGACAGTAATAGTATATTTGCTATATTGGTCATGAATGGCTAACACTAGAAGGCATTTTTCCATTCAACAATAGATGGGACTCGAACTTAGTAACATTTCCACTGAGCTATAGAGCTCAATGAAATCGCCGAGTAACTCTCCAAGAGATACAGCCCAAGGATGTCCTCCAATTGACTTTTTTGTGTTTCGGCTATGTTGAGCCTTCTTCAGCAGCATACATATTTACATATACTCGTATATTTGTCATGAATGGCAAACACTAGGATACATTTTCCCAAGTTGCATACAATAATACATGGGATGCGAACCTGGAATGCATGACCAGAGAGCCAACAACGTTTCCACTGAGCTATAGAGTTCAATGAGGCCGCGTAAGTCTTCAAGTTATGCAGTCCAAAGCTCTCAACCCGTTTGACTTTCGGCGCCATTGAGTCTTCTTTAGCACTATACATATTCATATATATTAGTCATGAATGTTGGACATAAGTTCCAAGGGCGACACGTCTCCCAAAATCTGACCAGCGTCCTCCAGGGATTCTAATCTGTATTAGCAGATTAATGGCTGACTCTGCGGGGAGTCTGTTCACGCTTTTCGTAATGGCGCCAAGAATATCACTTTAATTTGTTCATGTACCCAAGTCACGCGAATGTACCCATTCGGTGAGTTTCTGCCGCAAAGTTTGAAACGGCAGGACATCTGATGCTACATAGGATTTTTGCGCCAAACTAAGCATTTCGTTTTTTTTTCAGGGACCCCTTTGGCGACAGATTAGGGGTTTAGGTCTTTCATATCATTACAGCATGTCAGTAGATCCATCTTCTGGCAAACTCACATTCCTTCTAATGAAGTCTACACATATTTTCTCCGCCTACCAAAAAGGCAAGCAAATTGTCGTAAGTTCAGGGTTTTATGGTCTTGCTATTTTTATTATTCAGCTATTTCTCGCATGTAACTTTCCCTCCCCTGAATCCCTTTGCTTCTCTTAAACTATGCTGTGTTTTATCGGCTATTGATGTGATGTCCTCGCTAAATTTGTCTTAAGGCTGTGGCCAAACGATCAAGCATTGTTGGTCAGACATCTGAAATTTGCATTGCTTGCCCAACAAAATGTTTGATAGTTTGGCCACATCACAAAAAATTGGTCATAAAACACTGTTTTGCTTACGCCAAGCAGAAAATGTTCTTAATTTTTTCAAAAACATTGCTAAAAACGTTCTGCTTGTCAAGCATTGTTTTGTGGCGTGGCCAAACAGTCAACTCACTACCCCGAGCTTTTTTTCCCAGTAGGGCTCACTTCGCTTCGCCGTCCTTGCATAAGATTCCCATCGTAGCTACTTAATTCCTACGGGTCCAGAGCGCCTCTGTTACGCCACTGCCCATTTTCACACATGGAGTTCTTTCTCTAATTCAAATCCGTTATATGTTCAGTCATATATATGTTCAGCCACCTGAAAATCTGATCTACCCTGTAATTTCAGAATGATTACATCACCGGCGAAACACCCTTTGAAGAAGAACAATTAGAGGCAGCTATAAGTGGTGTGATATTTCAAACAATTGAAAAGGAACAAACCATTGGAGATGCTGCTTTCCAGGTATTTTTGAATGGCAACAAGATTTCATACCAAAACAATTGTATTGCACACCATATTTTCTGCAATGTATATTCATATAAAACATATTTTATTTTCAGAGTATGCTGTCAGTTTTCAAAGGAATTGATCAGGAATTCAGCAAGTGAGTAGGTCTTGAGCATCATGTAACGTAAGAATTTGTGGCCTATTCTCGAGTTTGAGGGGGCCTACGATTAGCATATCCAATTCGATTTTATTTATTAACTGCTAAAAATAAAACGATCACGTTTTCGAATTCGGGGAGTTGCTCAGACCTTATTTACTTAGACCTAACAGGACGGTGCCGACTTAGGGCGTATTCTCCTAAACCAATTCTTTTTTTCGGTATGCTTCTTTTTTCGGAGTGTTTGTTTTTCGAAGATTCTGAAAACGGTACGTTTTGGAAGTTTCCAAAACCTTCTGCCATCAAAAACATAACGTTTCCGAGACTTTCGAGAGATTTTCGGTTTGAAAGTCGGAAGAGACTGCAATTTTACTAGTTGCCAGGAGACATTCCACGAAAGGGTCAGGGAACGATGTAAGCAAGAATTTTAGCGCGAAATTTTCTGGATTTCCAAAGTTTTTTGAAAATCATGGTTTCTGTTTTTGGAAGCTTTCTGTTTTCGACATTTAGAAAGTTTGTGAGGTTCAGGAGAACGCACACTTAGATGATAAAGCATATCCTTGAAAAAAATGTCTCAAGCGTGAAGAAACTGGTATACCTTGTATTAATTTGGAATTGAAGTTTCTGCACGGAAAGATCACCTCACAATTTTAAGGTTGTAAACAAGGTTTCCTAGGATAGAAAGGATGAGCAACATTAAGAAAAGCAAATTGTAAATCAGACCATACAGCCCTTTACCTAAGTCCCCACTCGGGTTTCAAAGTTGGTATTGCAGTTGTAAATTTATTTGAAGGTGCTGGGGCGTCGTGGTGTAATTCAGCTGGCTTGTATGGTGTCAGGAGCTCATTGTGGTCAGGGTTCGAGCCCAGCCACGGTAGCATCACAGCCAGGGTCGAAGTCTCGATTAGTTAACCTACTACTGAGATCCTAGCGACTTGCGCTAAAACAACATTTCATCTTCACCTTTATTAATTCTCAATCTTTTTTCTTATGTAGAGACTTGCTGCAGAAAGTATCTAAAGTGACAATCGATGATCTATCACGTGTTGCAAAGACATATTTCACGTGTTTATTTGATTCAAAGAAGTCATGTGCTGCATTGTGCTGTCATCCATCGAAGGTTGATGAGATTGTAAAAGATTTCAAAGGGTGGGTATTTTTCAATCGCTACTTACTATAAAAACATCATGCCACAATCGCTGTAAATTTAATCTTTCGTTCAAAAATTCATTGCATCTCGAAAGCGATAAAATAGAAAGTGGTATGACACTGGATTTATATTTTATTATATGCGATTAATGTCTATCTGGCAAGAATTTTAACCATACTATACCCTTTTATCCGACCATTGTCTACTCTTAATCAGAATCGCTTCTTCTGGCTAATAACAAGCCTCTGTAGTCATTAAAGACAGTATTATAACATCGTAGCCTTTATCGAAAATTCTTTAATATTAAATAGAAAAACAACTGTTTATTTTAAGGTGACCAACAATATCAGTTATATATTTTAAGATTTATGAAAGCGTTACAGTATTACCCCGCCAACAAGAAACTGACTTATAAGAAACTGCAGCCTGTCAAATGGCATTATATATGCCCATTTGATATATATTTATATATATTTATATATTTTTATAAGAAACCAGTAGCCTGGTTTTACAATAATGAGTTTCTTAGTGGCGGGGTAAGAAAAGAGTTTTTGAGCGAAACAGGAAAGGTCTCCTGTTTTGAGATTTGGGATCAATAGATTTAACATTTCGTTTCCTTTTTAGAATTTCAATGGATCTTCAAGTAGTAACTTCACTTGATGATGAATTTAACCTATGAGCTATACTGATAAACGATTGCAAGAAAAGGTATTTAATCAATCATGTACACCATGGCACACAACAGTAAGCAAATACATATTTTGAACTTCAAACCTTATAAAACATTTGCCTACTCTAATGAAAGAACATTTTAACGAACCCCGTAGACTACCAAGAACAATTTTATGAATATATAAGATCCTACCATAGGCTATCTTTACAAGACCTCGTTTCTGTGAGCGTATTTTTGAAGGGTAATTTGTGTTAGAATAAAATTCGTTTTAAAATCATACTTTTGTGCTCACCACGTAATAATCGTGTCTCGTTTTCAAATTCACCTACTCTTCTTTCTTCCTTCATATTACTTCAACTCGGTTCACAACTAGCTTTACGTTACTACATACTAACAACCAATTTTGTATCAAAAATTCCTACTAAGATAATTTTTTTCAGTGAAAGACATAGGAAAGTAAAATCTAGTAAGTTTATTTCCCAAATCAACTCGTTGATTATGATCAACTATATGTCTGATACATGTGACGAGAACGGCCTAATCTACTTGGGTTTCGCATCTTTTGATTCGATGTATTCTTGAGAGTTTATATTTCCTTTTTCGATCGACTAAAACTAATATGACTATAGCCTATTAAATGGACTTCAGTCCCAAAATTTGAAAGAATAGAAAATTATTCATTAAAAGATACGGCAAATTGGTAACGACGAATAATGGCTGCCTCTTTGCCTTTACTCTGACAGAGCATTTCGACCTCATGTGGCAGCAGTTTTACCATTCTAGAACTAAGGATGCATAACATTCTGGCAATACTTATGCATTTATTACTAAGCTTTGACCTAAACACGGAGCATAAGTTTTTTATGACTGCAACAGTGAGTGTATATACTTCTACAAAAACGCAAACACGTTCATTTAATCGAGTTTTTCTTCGCTGCTGTTTATATTCATTTGCTGCTAAAATTATAAACATACAGTTCAACGAGTTTTGTATCCAGCGATGTGGCTCAACGTGACATTGTGCACAGTCAGAAATATGGTTGCCAGCTGCCAATCTGCGATTGTTGGAACAAATATAACTAGTTTGCAGCTAGTCCCTTTTTGACTACAACTAGTCGGCGCACATTACTAGAAAGTTAGACACGATCTACTTTGTGATTAGATGATTCCCGTCAGTGACAGTCGACCTGAGTGTTCTTGCGATCGCTATTAACTGTACCTTGTAAGTTCTCACCAGTTGTTTTGCTAGTCGACATCAGCTAACAGTCACAACTAGTTGGCTTTAGTTCTGTCGTATCGTAGGTCGATATAAGCCTAGCTTAACGCCAGAAAATTTACCGAGAAATGAAATGCAGACAAGTGTATCTGCATCCTATATATCGCCCCTGTTGAAAAGACTTAGGAGTAATTGGCTCAGGTACTCGTTCCTCTTTTGCTAATGCTTCCACGTACAATATACGATAAACATGAGCTCATTGCGACCTCGAGTACTCGTGATGCTGTCTGAAAGACAAACCATGGCCATTCCTGAATTGGATAATTCGGATCACTTAAATTGTAAACATCCAATAGTGAATACAGCTGGGCGGCTGAATACAAAATAGCACAAATTGAGATTATTATTACAATTACTGTTAGTTTCAATATGTTCTTTGGTATACCTAAGGTAGCATTTTTCGTACCTCTTTTTCCTTGTAATCTGGATTTATTATTGTGTTTTGAGAACCTTTTGATGTCAACTTGATGAGTAGGAACCTCTGTTGATTTAGCCTCGATTTCTATCTTTTCGTACGCTTCATTTACCGTTGATTCATCAGGATATGGTCTCAGAGCCTCGTTTGCATCTAGTTCAAGGCCGCCGTTATCTGTGCTTGTAGTATCTACGGTAAATTTCGCCTGTTTCATTTCGGCCCCCTTTCTCTCTGTTTCATCTTGTTCACTGCTGACTTGAAATCTGCTTCTAGTTTTTCTGAAATCATCCCTACCATCACTGACATTAACATTCCCGAACGACATCAGTTTTTTCTGCTCCTCTTAACAGTTCCGATTACCTTGTATCCGCTATATATCATCGATACAGCGATCAAAATCCCAAGCAACAAAAAGAAAATTTGGCAAGCATGAGTAACCAGTAAACGCTTGGAAGAAAAACTGTGACAAGATCAACTGCTAAAACAAGAATGAAATTGAAGACGACAATGCACATTATCAGTTTCAAACTCTGTAGTCTGCTGGAGTAAAGTTGGATCTTTGTGACGTCAAGAAGAGTGAAATTCACAAGCATGAACGCTGCACTGAAACAAGGCACTGTTGAACCCCAAACAAGGAATGCAGCACCAGATGGAATCGATAAGTCATTGATATTCGAGTTGTAAGGGTCGGCAAGTAGGTTTAGTCCCCTTGTTATGTTAAAGAAAGCAAGAAGTATGTTTATGGTGAAGAAACATTTGAAAGTTCTTTTTGATGTCCGTCGCCTTTTGCGATACCCAGTAAAACAGCCGAGCTAATGTTCAGTAGGCCGAGAATTGAAAAGCTTGTTCCAAAAAAGTAGATGTGAACGTCCCAATACGTGCCCCATTCATCTATTGATTCGTGCCAGTCTGGAGTTGGCTCTGGGGACAATTCCATTTCGCTGTTGCCTCTTTCGATCGACTTCAGCTTATATTGACTTTAGTCTAGCCTGTAATCTTAAAGTTACAAGATGATTCCTTGTTAAAGGATACAACAAACAAGCGTGGATAAAAGATTGTCGTGTACCGTAATAACCGAAAGCCAGTTCACATCAAAGGATGTTGTATCTTAGCTATAGGACCGCTGTTTTGAGCCAGTTTTGGTATCAGAAACCATGTGAATATCAGAATGTGTTGTATACGACCAATAATGCAGAAATTCTCTAGTTCCAAAGACCAATCCAAGTATCGTAGAGTCAATTCAATGCAATAGTGTATTGTATATTAGAGCTGCTCTGTTTAGACCAAAGAATTGCTATTTTCTATAATGCAAGCAATCTTCATGTACATGGACCACAGCCAATCCTAGTATTATCTACGCCAATCTCTGTCGCAGCATGCAAGACCAATTTACGCTAGAATAGCCTTCTGTATATGAATAAATCCTTTGATTATATGGTTTTCTGTATAAAATAGTCCTGTAGTGTAGCTACTAGCACCAATTTATACAGTGACAGCTCCGGTTTTATCACACTACTAAGTCGTAATTTGACGAAACCAAGTTCTACTGTCTCATTCAGTAAATGCAGTATAACAGCGCACCATAGCCACAGTTAGACGCATCAGAATCAAGAGCACCTAAAATTAAAGCAATGCAAGCATTACAATATAAGCAGCCTTCATGTAACCAACTTATTCTGTAGTATACTGAGACGGAGGCATTGGATCTGTCGGCACTCATGAACTATCTTGTTTCATGCAGCCAACCCTACAAAGCCAACCTATACAGTAGTACAATTTACACCACAATATGGCTCATTGTATCAAAACGAATCCTCGGATCATACGGTTTTTTTCTGTACGTTGGTCTTGTAGTGTAACTTGGACCAATTGATTCCGAGGTAGCTATGTTGTACCACACTACTATAGTTGTTATATCATATGGCCAAGCTCTGCTGTCTGACAGCAAAATCTAGTACCATAAATTACCTTGGTTAGACGCATCCAGAATCAAGTTCACCTGAAATTAAAAATTTATCGTTTTTAATTAGCCTGTTGAAGAAATCATGTACTTGAATTCTGTTTGTTTATTTACTTCAATTTTGGAAATGAAAAAACGTAACGTATTTGTTATTTCATTGCTGGTATCAAGTTTTGTTGTTTGTTTTGTTATTCAGATCTATGGTGTCAGTAATACATGTTTACTTCAGTGATGTTAATCAAAATATCTGACGTTATAAATCATTTAGTATTTTGAATTTTCACTTCTAAAACCGATTTTCATGTTTATTGTTGTTTTTAGCGGAGTTGTTTGTGCAACCTGCCGCAGTAGCAGTGCCAGGAAATTAGGTTTTTCAAGTTGGTAGGACAGTTTATTCTCGTTCTCGATAGTTTGGTAGTCGGTTAGTCATTTAGTCAGTTAGTTAGGTAGTTAGTTTGTTTGTTAGCTAGCTAGCTAGCTAGCTAGTTAGTTAGTTAGTTAGTTAGTTAGCTAACTAGCTAGCTAGCTAGCTAGTTAGTTAGTTAGTTAGTTAGTTAGTTAGTTAGTTAGTTAGTCAGCTAGTTAGTTAGTTACTTAGTTAGTTAGTTAGTTAGTTAGTTAGTTAGATAGTTAGTTAGTTAGTTAGTTAATTAAATAGTTAGTTAGTTAGTTAGTTAGTTAGTTAGTTAGTTAGTTAGTTAGTTACTTAGTTTGTTAGTTAGTTAGTTAATCAGTCTTTTAGTTAGTTAAGTATTGAAACTTTATATTTAATGTTTTCAGTACCACAACTTTCTTGTGAGCGCTTGTGACTTTCTTAGCAAAATTTTAGAATGCACATTTAATAGCAATGTACAAATTGCACAAACACCACGTTTTCCATAAAAACTAAATAATCATAAGATTCGTTTAACAGCAAGATGAACAACAGAAGAAGAGCGAATACAACATTAAGAATATTAAGAGTGAAACACACAAGTTTAAAGAATCCAGGCTTGAGCTGTCTCATGTTTTTAAGAAATTGAGCACTACTTTCTTATAAACCACTTTCTTATAAAAAATGCATATTGCAAACCAATAAAATACAATACAATCAGACTGAAATGTTATACCTTTGCACCATTTGTTGAAATTCGCCATAATCATATTTTTTTAATATTGTCTTTTCTCTTCTACGAGCTTCTCTCGTGATAGAAAACGTTGAATGCAGGGGCAATTCTTCATCAAGTACTTAAACAACGTTCGCTCAAAGCGATCACAGCTGTGTTCTGCATTCATATGTCACATTCAAATACACCTCCAATTTTACGGCACATCATATTCATACAAATGTTTCTGTGTCGTTAGAAGTTAACATTTAATTATATGCACAAGAACATCATATTTGTTGCTACCTTGTTTGTTCAATTTACCCTTGATTATTCCTATTGATACAGCTGATTTCGTGAAAATTACCACCGTTGGTCGGCCGAATTTAGTCGGTGACTTTGTATTCCATATTCAATTCAAACGCCTATGCAAGGATGGTGGCAATGATCTTATGCACAAACGTCGGCTCTGTTTGGAGTTTATTAATGATCCAGGGATATATCTTAGTTATGCAAGCGCTACCGTAATGATTTCTTTCGCAAGAAGATGCTTTGTGGGCAGCATTTGTAGGGAAAATAATAAGAATGTCGCAAGGATATCAGATTAAATGAATTATGTTTCAAACCTTCCAAGAAAAACATCTTAAACTGTAAATATGAGTATCATTATAGGATATCTGATAGCTAGAGTTAATCCTTCTTCGGGGTCGAGAAAAACGAAAACAGGAAATGAAAAGCAAGGGATGGCAGGCCATTTGCAGCAACGACAACTTACAACATCTTGCGTTTTCCTTTTATTTTCTTGCTTATTTTACGGTGATACAGTGCGTTCAAAAGAAGGACTGTAGTAAACTTCGCTGTATATAATCAACATCGTTGTCGTCCTTTCAAATTCTCCATCATCATCACCATCATCGTAACCATATGATAATCATTGTCATCATATCGTCATGATCAGAATGATATTGCTTAGTCAGCAATCGCTTGCGATGCATTCAGTTTTGTGACTGTGAAGGAGCTCTCTGATCCAAAAATCTGAACTTTCTCCACTCACGTGATTCATTCGTGAAGTTGGAAGAGGAGAGTTGAGGAAAACCTCGAAAATGGCCAATCTAGACACAATTTTGCAATGTTTTGCCTTTTTATTAATGTTCTTACTTCAACCAGTTGATGCATTTGATGCTGGAGATGCTGCGGCTTTAGTCATTGGACTTGTACTTGGTATTTTGGGAATATGTGCGTGTATTGGAGCCTACGCAAGGAAGAGGGCTGGAAACGTTTAGGCCCAAAATAATAGGCCTATCTAATGTAACTGTGGGCCTAATAAATTGAACTATGGACAATAAAGAAATTCGCACACAAGGAATAAATTCATAAAATATTAAATATATTTGTACTTTTTATAGAGAAATTTGCTGTTTAGAGAATTTTTGAAAGATTACTTTCGTGGTAAAAATTGGGCTTTAAAAAGCAAGGTCCAAAGGAAATGGGTAACAGAAAAAGGGACATCACTTTGTATCCAATTTTTGCTGCTGGACTTGGGAAAGTCTCTGGAAGGTTGGCTGCTGTAATGAAAGATTTCTTCTATTCTAAACACAAACACTGCAAATGTTTTGGCAAAAGATGATGAATTGGCTTCATTCAGACAAGACAACACTAACCTATAGTTTTAATTAGGTAGTCAGCTTATCTCTCCAGAGACATTTGATGATGTACCAAAGTAGTAGATTTTGCAGCCCTTTTTAAACTTTCATAATTTTGATACCCTAAATAATGAGCTATGTTAATTGTTAAAACTTTGGTGTATGTCTTGACTCTTGATCAAATTATTCTCGGTAAAATAACAGCTCTGATTCAACTTATTTGATTGTTTGAATGCTAGGAAGTAGGTACCTATTTAATATATCTTGAATAACATTGTATACGATTAACTTTGTTCTAATTAAGGTGAATCTTTGAATTGCATTCATGGGACAAATCAAGAGACACCCTTCTCAAAACTTTCCAACAGAACATACGTTTATCCATACAATTTTCAAAACCATTGCTTCTCTTTGAGATGAATTTTTAGATTAGCCCCCTGTGCACTTATTGAGGGGTCATTGGGCATGACGTTTTGTTGTTTTTCAACATTTTGAGAGCGGTTTTACAGTTTCTCCATTGGCGATTTTGGTGTGGTGCTACGGTTTTAAGGAAAAAAATGTATGCTTGTACGTTTTTGGCTAAAATTAGGGTTTTACTTTTTTTGGCACTACCTATGACCTCCTCCTTAATCCAAGAAATACTTCCTTGATTATCCTTCCTCGATATCGTTATTAAACCCCTGCTGAACCCCCTATTTACCCGTCCTCGCCTCTAATGTGAATACGAGGTTACAAAGCCAAGTGAATTTTGGGGTCAAAGTCCAGTCTTGTTTTGACTCCTGTCTTTCTTTCAGGCCAGTCAGCACAAAACTGGGTGAACAACCAAAGAACTCTTCTCTTGCAGAAGGTTTGCAGACTTTGCAGCGAGAATATCAAATTTAAAACATAACAGAAAATGATTGGTTTCCGTGGTGCTTCTTGTTTGAGAAAAACAGCAACCTCAGTAGTGGTAAGTGTTGATAACTTGAGATAGTCTATGTATCTGTATGGTGAAATTTGAAGAAAGTGGAAGAGGGGGTCTCTCTTGTTGTCTCAGCAACGTACGGTATTGGGTGGGAGTGGAGTGGGAGTTCGTTAGGGAGGAATGGAGGGAGGAGGGACCTAAGCTATGACACTTTCACACAGCAAACATGACCATCACCATCACCACATGCACACATACACACAGTTCAACAATGCATGGGAGTGAATTTACTTTTTAGTGATACTACTATCTATCTATTTGACTTGAAGATGGGCAAATTGACTTCAAAGGGCAAGTTGACCCAAAAAGATGGGCATTGCATCCCTGCACAATTTTGGTGAAAACAATAGAAAACAATGCCCCTATTGTTTTGAAAACAATAGCATTTTTGTGCAGCATGTAGAAATTCAAGTCTTTGTTGAAGGGGTCAAGTTCCACACTGCAGAGAAGGACACTGCACTGGCACACCTGAGTTTTTCAAATTGAACAATAGGCTAACAATTGAAAGGGGCTCTTGCACACCCAAGACCTTATTGAAAATTCCTGTAATCTGCAAACAAGGGTGAGTTGGAACTGAGGTGAGTTGATAAGAAACCTATGCATCTTGCCCAATTATGTAAAGTTGTTGGGTCCTTCCCTCCTGTTTGAATGGCATTTGGTTTCCAAACAATATGGCATTGTTTCCTATTTTTTTGGCTGGATTCATGTAATGAAGGCCTTAGGTGTGCACATCACAACTATATTTCTTCACAAGAGCTCCCTGTTCTAATCCAATCAATCTTTTTTCTACAGAATGGTTTGCTGAGAAGGTGTTATGGTGCTGCCACTGGTAGTGGTGGAATCAGCTTTGGTATTATGCTCTTTTTGTATTAGTTCATCACAGTGAAATATAAACACTAAAGTTTGAGATAGTATAGAATCTGTGAAGTGAAAATTAAAATCTTAATTCATATAGGCATGGATATGAAGATTTTCATGGTCATGAAAATCTTCAATGGCAATAGATCATTTTGGTAGAAAAAAGATTTTTCAAAATCGCAAGATATCAATTTTTCGATGCAAAAATCGCATAAAGCACACAAAAATTAGTCTAGGTCAAAGTTTTACTATCTCAGTGCTTGTATAATCGATTTTACGAGAACTCAAAGTTCACAATTTTATAAGTGCTTTTTACTGTGTGGGTAAAAAGTTTCACCAATTTCATTTTTTTTGCGGTCCTTTATGAAATCGGGACTTTGAAAGCTCATAAAATTAAGAACACAAGTGCCAGGACTGTGAAACTTTGTATCTAAACTAAGTTTTGGCTGCTTTATACAATTTTCATATGGAAAACTCGATATCGTGTGACATCAAAAAATTTTAATGCTGTCTGACGTCATGCTGAAGTGATCTATACATACATAAAATGGTGATTACCCTCTTGCAAGAAGATGGGAAATTCATTGAAAGTGGAACCATGTTAAGGTGTTTTGATGGATGTTTTGATGGGATATCACTTTGCAATGGAAATGTAAAAGGAACATAGCTCCCCTTACCATCAAAGGATCTGCCGCTGCATTAAAGGTATTAGTCATGCATGGACAGTAACCCCCTTGCCCTCACCAAAATTGTCAAATCTTTTAATTTTATCATTGGTGTTCTTTGAACTGAAGTGTTTAATTCTAATTGATTCATTGGGGTATTTCCATTCTTGGTAGATTTTACAGAGGAGCAGAAGGAATTTCAAGAGCTTGCTCGTAAGTTTACTGCAGAGGAGATCATTCCTGCTGCTGCTGAACATGACAGAACAGGAGAGGTAAGTTTTAATGGAATTTTTACTCTTAATTCCCTGGTACTGCTTTGTTGACAATTTTCAATGATGAAAATAAAGTCATATGGACAGTATTTTGACCTGGACTGCATTTAACAATCATTGCTTGTCAAAGAGGCCAAAGGTCTGCAAATATGCATTTGCTACAAATTTTGATGTTAGTATGTTAGTGCAGTGGTTCAAAATCATGCCTGTCGTCAAGTGTTCAATTTCCCTTGATTTCTGGGATGTAGTACCACCACTGTCATTAGAATTTCAGCTTCAGTTATGGTAATCCTTTTGAAAGATACCAGTTAGATATCAGTTGATTAACTTGTATAATTAAAAACCTGTACTTGAAGTTAAATTCATTAGAAGATTTTTCATACCCTACAATGGGTGGGCTATTTATGTTGATTGTCCATGATCACAGAGTTTTTGGTTTGTGTAGGAAAACATGGTTTGCTCTTCATTTCTCTGTTTCCTAGCACCTTTAACCCTTCCTTGAAGAAAGAAAATTGCTATGATTGTCTCAATTTTTATCTTTGCAGTATCCATGGGAAATCATGAAAAAAGCTCATGCACTTGGCTTAGTGAATGGTCATATACCAGCTGAATATGGTAAGTGTTATTATTGCTTGTTTTTTACCTTTAATTATCACAGCTAGCAAAGATAGCTTAGTTTTGAGTATTTCAAATGGAAAGTGGATGCTAAACCTGACACACCCCATCTCTAATGCCTTTGGTAGGTACATACAGCCATGCATTCAATTTGAGCTATGTATTCTTAGTCATTGCCTTAAATGCATTATTACATTGTAATTTCAAGGCTTGATATCTTTCTGTTGGTATTGTTTTTAGGTGGACTTGATCTTAGCAGCCTTGCAGGTTGCCTTATTGTGGAGGAGCTTTCTTATGGTTGTTCAGGAATCCAGACAGCTCTTGAGGGAAATTCTCTTGCTGTATGTCTAGTTTGCTTCTTTTCTGATGCCATTATATTTCTCTCCATTTTCATTAACATGATAATGTTTTCATGTTCTGATGGGTGTCATACCAAAAAGCTTTTCTATGCAATTTTGAAATTTTCAGTAATCTGGTGGTTCTACAAAGTGTACAATGGTTGTCTGACAAAGTATAAATCTGAACGAAAAATGAACTTTCTAACGTTTTCATGTTCTGATGAGTGTCATACAAAAAAAGCTTTTTTGAATTTCCAAAGATTTTTCTGTTTTTATAGCAATTTTGAAGTTTTTTACAACTCGAAGGCAATAAAAATTTCTTTCAATTTGACTGTAATATGTAAAATTTGAATTGAAAATCTTTTTTTAAACAGGAAGCTCCTGTAATACATGCTGGAAATGATACACAGAAAAGGAAATACCTAGGCCGAATGATTGAAGAGTGCCTAATGGCAGTAAGTGAAATTGAAATGTTGATTTGTGGCACAGACTTGCTCGTATTAGTATGTTCGATATTTTCACAATTGATTTACAAGTTATTGAACGAATGGAACTTTCGTAATTGTTCAATCTTCCTATCTGTTGTTTCTAGGCATATTGTGTCACTGAGCCTGGAGCTGGATCTGATGTGGCAGGAATCAAAACAAAAGCCGAGAAAGTCGGAGATGAGGTATAGTGTTGACAACACTACTCATTTCTTAAAAGTATAATTTTTTTAACTTTTTCAGAGACTTAGTTTAAAGTCGTTCTTTATCAAATAAAACTGGTAAGAAAGCGAAAGCATATAATTTGGACCTTTAGATTATTCGTACTTGATGAATCGTTTTCATAGTCAACATAAAATGAACAAAATATTTTCTAAACAGCTCAGTCTTGAAATGGATTGAAGCAAAATTTTTTTACCTTGACAAAGCTCTTTCAATCAAATCAGCAATAAACATTTTCTCCTATTCACACTCAAACGACTCGCACAATTTTCGAATTAGTCCCGTTTTCATTTCATGCCTGTTACGAACTAGCAAAGAAGCATAATTGTTAGTCATTTTTCGATCTGGGAAATTTGTTTCTGTGTTATAAAGGTTTGTTTTTCCCATAGTATATTCTTAACGGACAAAAGATGTGGATTACAAACGGAGGCGTCGCTAATTGGTGAGTGATGGAGAAGAGTGTATTTGAATTTCCTGTAAATTTATTTTGATGGTTACATAGATCTAAATGCCAGACTAACTTTAACTTTTTCAGGTATTTTGTACTTGCGAAAACCGATCCAAATGCAAAAGCCAGCAAGGCATTCACTGGATTCATTGTTGATGCTGACAGTCCAGGAGTCACAAAAGGTCGAAAGGTGAAGCCATTCTTATATGAAATACATTTTACTCTTTAATTGCAGCAAAGATTGTTTTCAAACCATGGGCAAAGTAAGATCTTTGTTCCATTTAGGAGTTCTGGAATCTGTCCACATCAAAGCCAAAAGGCCGGTTTTGTGTAGACTAATGGTGTAGACTGAAAGAGTTTGTTTTCTCGCTTGGACTCTTCAACTGCTTCTGTTGCTCTTCTTGCTGTATCCCGCAAGCTGATTGGTGTTTAAAACACATTTACTGTTCGGTTTCACATTCTGATTGGTACATTTCGATCCTCATCTGGGTATAAATTCCGTCTTTATTTATTGTTTTGATCTGTTTCTGACGTTCATACTCTGAGGAGTGCAGACGAAAAAAGCTTTCAAGTAGCTATGTCCAAAAATGTTTCCGCTGTTTCTTGCAATTTTTGAAATTCTTTACTGCTCAAAGACTAGTCAACTCTATCTAAGGCAGACATCTTAGAAATAAAATGGTGGCTTTGTGCCTACTTAAACAAGTTGGTCGTTTAAATGGAAAAAACTTTGATTTCAATTTTTCAGTCGGGACTAAAATGTAATTTTCTCTTCACAGGAATGGAATATGGGTCAGAGGGCTTCTGACACAAGAGGGGTCACTTTTGAAGATGTTCGAGTCCCAAAAGAGGTAAGTTTTTAGATGAATTCAGGTCTCGATTATTTCCAGGTAATATGGAGAATCTTTACGAGTCTACATGGAAAAACTACATTTAAGCATGGACGTCTAAATGGAATAATAATGAACTACATATAGGCTGACACGCAATACTTATTTGATCACAATTGGGCTAGGACCAGTGTTATAATTACCTTGACTTGGATTTGAACCAATGACTTCTAGACAACAAGTCAGTCGACTACTCCACTACATTAAACAGTGGGATTAAATAGCCAGGCTAACTCGAGTTCTTTCGAGTCACCGAGTCTCCTCCACAGCCAATGTGTTTCTTTTCTGTGTTTCGACTTCGAGCCTGCATCAGAGCTTAATCATATAGTGAACTGCATATTAGTTGACGTGTCATACTTATTGAACAGAATAATATTGATTTATTGCGGAGAATATTTATGCACCACCCTGGCACCTTTTCATTCCAGCAAGCATCGGTTATTCTGTTTTCTCTTTAGAACGTTCTTGGCGCTGAAGGCATGGGGTTCAGAATAGCCATGGGTGCTTTTGATTTCACAAGACCTCCAGTGGCAGCAGGAGCTGTTGGTTTGGCAAGAAGGGCGCTGGATGAGGCAACGAAATATTCACTAGAAAGGAAAACAATGGGCAAACATATTGGAGAACATCAGGCAATTCAATTCATGTTGGCTGACATGGCAACTGGCGTTGAAGTATCAAGATTAGCTACGTATAGAGCTGCATGGGAAATTGATCAGGTTAGCAAGGATATTTATTGTAATGTTGGTACTGTGGCGTTGTGGCCTAATCCAGCTGGCTCGAGGCTCGAGCCCAAACTACGGTAGGGTCACAGTCACAGCCAGAATCGAGGTCTCGATTAGTTAACCTACTACTGAGCTCCTAGCCACAGGGGCTAAATGAACCATTTCACCTGCAACTTCACCATAACCCCACGTTGAGACGGATCTCTCCCGAAACGTTGCCCAACTAAATATCAAAGGCTTGTAATGATAAGTGGTGACTATCATGTCTAATATGGTGTCAGAAATAGCCTTGATAAGTCCGAATATATTTACTCTGTTAAAATCACGTTTCTAAAATTGAAAGTACTCTTTTTCGCCCCCAACAAGCTCTTTTGTTTCAATTAATACTAAAGGTGCTAGACCCTAAAACTTTTTTTACCTCTCTTGCTTTGGAATGCCATCTTTGAGCGGCAATGGAAGCATTGAATACTTTGTATTTCTCTTTGGTGAATACACACCTAGTTCTTTAAACAATTAATTCAAACTTATATAATGCAGCTTTGGTGGGAACCTCATACAAGGACACGCATGTTACTCCTGTGCCCGTCTCAAGCTTCTTTATGTATGTCGTCGCTTGCCTTCCTCTTCCTGATACAACATTGATAAAACAATAAATTAGAATAACACTGCAATAAACAAAAATACTTTATTGATAACGCATTGAATTTTGTTGCAGGGAAGAAGAAATACCTACTACGCATCGATTGCAAAGGCATTAGCGTCAGACGTTGCAAATAAGAATGCAGCTGATGCTGTACAGGTAAGAGTAAGGCCCCGGCAAAGCAATCAAACAATGTTTGTTAAACATTGGAAGTTTGAATGTGAAGCGAACTGTTTGATCGTTTTTCAACATCAAAACTTAGAGCGTCAAACATTTTTTACTTTCATCAACCCAAAGTCTTTTTTAACTTTTTGAGAAACATTGCCCTGCAAATTCTGCTTGACAAGACCCATGGCCAAACGATCAAACATTGTTTGTTAAACATTGGAAGTTTGAATGTGAAGCGAAGTGTTTGACCGTTTTTCCACATCAAAACTTAGAGCGTCAAACATTTTTTACTTTCATCAAGCCAAAGTCTTTTTTAACTTTTTGAGAAACATTGCCCAGCAAATTCTGCTTGACAAGACCCATGGCCAAACGATCAAACATTGTTTGCTAAACATTGGAAGTTTGAATGTGAAGCGAAGTGTTTGACCGTTTTACCACATCAAAGCTTAGCGCGTAAAACATTTTTGCTTTGATCAAGGTTAAACTGTTGTTGAACTTTTTGAGAAACATTGCCCAGCAAATTCTGCTTGACAAGACCCATGGCCAAACGATCAAACATTGTTTGTTAAACATTGGAAGTTTGAATGTGAAGCGAAATGTTTGACCGTTTGGCCACATAGCAAAACTAAGCGCGTCAAAAATTTCTGCTTGAATTAAGCAAAAACTGTTTTTGAACTTTTTTAGAAACATTGATCAAACATTGTTTGTCAAAAGTTTGAAGTTTGCATTCCAAGCGAAAAGTTTTACTCTTTGGCCACATCGCAAAACTTAGTTTGTCAAACATTTTTAACTTTCATCAAGCCAAAATGTTGTTGAACTTTTCGAGAAGTATTGCCCAGCAAATTCTGCTTGTCAAGGTCTTTGTCCAAACGATCAAACATTGTTTGTCAAATTTTTTAAGTTTGCATGTCAAGCAAAATGTTTGACCGTTTGGCCACATCGCAAAACTTAGATTGTCAAACATTTTTTACTTTCATAAAGCCAAAATGTTTTTTAACTTTTTAAGAAACATTGCCCAGCAAATTCTGCTTGACAAGGCCTATGGCCAAACGATCAAACATTGTTTGTTAAACATTTGAAGTTTGAATGTGAAGCGAAATGTTTGACCGTTTGGCCACATAGCAAAACTAAGCGCGTCAAAAATTTCTGCTTGCATTAAGCAAAAGCTGTTTTTTAACCTATTTCAAAAACATTGCCCATCGAATTCTGCTTGACAAGACCCATTGCCAAACCTTCAAAATAGTCTTTAAAACGTTTGAAGGTTGCATGCCCAGCAAAATGTTTGGCCGTTTGGCCACGTAGTAAAATATATTGCTCAAACATTTTCTGCTTGTTATGTGTCGTGTCTAGTGGTTCAAACATTGCTTGATAAGCAAATTTCATATATTTAACAAAAATGTTTGATCGTTTGGCCAGGGCTTAACGTTTCTCGTTTCTTGTTATCGTTACTGGTTGATGTGTGTTGCATTAAGTTTTTAAAATGATATTTGGATGTATGGTTGTAATATTAAGCCTGTTCTTGTTCTTGGGAATTTCTGTAGCTTGTATTTTATCGTTTTTGTCATTTGCACAAGTTCATCGCTGACTAGAATTTCGTCTTTCAGATCTTTGGAGGAAACGGATACAATTCTGAATACCCAGTTGAAAAACTCATGAGAGATGCCAAGATTTTCCAGGTAGATATTTTGACAATCAGTGAAAGAAGTCTTTCTTATATTACAAGTACAGTTTCGACCAAACATAGCCAACAGTAGCCAACACTTCTCCTTAACATTGACCAACATCGATTTGTCACCCTCTACTGGTTTCAATAGCCCTTTCACTTTTACACAAAAAGAACCTACAATGGCTGCCAAAAGTGTTGGAACGCCTGTGATTAAATTCTCTTTCACTGCCGCTATTGCTTCACCCACCCCCTCCTCCCCCTTAAACAATGTTGTTTAACACTAAAATTTCCAGCTATTTCTGGCCTCGCGCGATTGCTAGTGAATATGCTAGATTTACTGAAAATTTCAGTGATTCGCCCGAAAAATCTTGGGCGTTCCAATACATTTTGCAGCCATTGTAGATCTTTGCCTGTTGACCGATTTCGAACAATTTTATAGGCGCTAAATACTCTTGGTATAGCTTATAAGCTAGTTGACAGGTATCTTCCTTATACAACGCTGATTTGTAAAACGTCTCGCATCTAGGTGAAGGTTAGAGCCAAAAACCGTAAAATCTGTCCTGTCTTGTCATTGTACTGGGCCTTTTTCTGCCTTTAAGCTTGTTCATATTTATACTTTGCCCATCCCACATTGTACAACACGTGGCAAGTTTTTTGCAAGGATTGAACCAATTTTATTCTTTCTTGGAAGTTTGGACTATGGTCTCTGTGGCGCAGTTGTTAGCGTGCTGGAAGTTTGGACTATGGTCTCTGTGGCGCAGTGGTTAGCGTGCTGGAAGTTTGGACTATGGTCTCTGTGGCGCAGTGGTTAGCGTGCTGGACTCGCAACGAAATTGTTGTGGGTTCGAGCCACGGTCTTTCCACTTGTGATTGCAGAGATAACAACCTTAGGCAAATTGTTAACACAAATGTGCCTCTCTCCATCCAGGTGTATAAATGGGTACCTGATCGGTAGTTATGAGCGCCGTGTGTGGCTGCACCCTTCTATATGCTAATGCATCCAGACCAGGGGTAAAGTGTAAAGTCGACTGAGTAGCCTTAGGCTAGTAGTAGACTCAAAAACGGCAACTTTACTTTACTTTACTATGGCTTTAAAGACTTTCTGCGACGTTTTCCAAGGGATAAACTTTAAAAACCCTACTTTCAACTATGCCCTTCCCTCCCTTAGACTGAGACCTGCTGCTTTAAAACTAAGCAATCAGATAGTATACGTTAACAGACTGAATATCCATTTTGCTTGAAAGCTATGATTTGTCTCCTTATTTTCGTTCGCTTTGATAATACCATTTGCAGCCCAGTCAAATTGTTAAAGGAAATTATAAGAAGATTTTCTGCAAAATTGACCTGAAAGATATTACTAGAGTTCATAATTATCAGAATTATTTGAATCCTTAAATCTTTTCTGCAAAACTTCCTTTAAATATTTTTACTCCCAAAATTGCTGGAAACCGGATTCCCAAGTTCCGATACTTTTCCAATCTCTGGTTTTTGCTTACAGTATATATTTATACTAATGCATAGCAGCTGGGCGCAGAAGTAATAGACTTCATTCTATAGTTCTTTGAACTTCTGAGTATAACAATGTATAGCATTTATACTAATTTATACTAATTTATACTAATTTATACTAATTTATACTAATTTATACTAATGTATAGCAGCTGGGCGCAGAAGTAATTTACTTTATTCTATAGTTCTTTGAACTTCTTAGTATAACATTAACACTTTTGCTGAATTTATTCCCTCTTTATAGATATATGAAGGCACTTCACAAATTCAACGCATGATCATCTCAAGAGAACTCTTGACGGCTGCAAAACAGCGACTTTGAAACTCTTAAAAACCAGAATATTCCATGTCGGACATTTTTAACAAATCGACTAATATAATTATTTGCAATCCAATGGTATTTTAGGTTTTTCTGTTTTTCTTGGCTTCTCTAGGATAGATTTTTGTTT
>JACTAT010000054.1:744532-804849 GCA_014526335.1 Chrysaora quinquecirrha | reverse complement strand
CATCACTTGACATCACTTGATATGACTTGACTTGGCTGGACTTGGTTTGACTTGAATTGACTACGATTGACTTAGATTGACTTCTTATTACTTACTTTAATTGTAAGTGGCATAGTATACAGAGCATTCAATTAACTTACTGGATTTTTCAGAAATTGAAATGGGAAAGAAAGTACAAGAAGAAGAAAGACAAAAAAGAGCCGAAAGAAAGGAAGACTAATCGAGTTGAAGAATTCACAGGAAGTATTGCATTACGAAAAGGAGAGAGAACAAGGACAAAAATAGAAGATAAAAAAGCCAAAGCCATTGACGAACTCAAAGCGCGAAGATCAGAGAAGAAAGAAAAGAAATCTGCGGAAGCGTTTTTGGAGAAGAAAGAATCATTGAAAACAAGTGATGTTTATACAGATGATGAAGATGATGATCAAGAAAGCGAGGCTGGATCTGGGGACGATTCATACGAGGCTGACTCTGATGACGAGTGAGTTATAGACTTATTACATTCTACTTTTTACTTAGACTTATTACTTTCTAAAGTCTAATGCTTTTAAACTCTTTAACCCGTGGACTTCACAAAGAAACGAATGTATTCACAATCAGTCGCAAAAGAATTAAAATTGTTATATTAAACGGGTGGCAATCTGTTTTCACGCCCTTCTCCTGACAACCTGAAACGCTAATATCAGTCATACGGTAAAGCCTCGATAAGCCCCTGAGGGCTTATTTGCAAAAACTAATTTTTTGATGGAGGCTAATTCGAAGGGGGGCTTTTTCGAGGGCAGGGCTTATTTCAAAGTTCAGTACTTCCAATTTGTTTTCGACAGAAAAGCAGAGAGAGAAAGATAACCTCTCTGTTTTCTACAATCAAAACCAGCTGCTTGTCAACAGCTAATGGCTGATTATTGGTTGAACTAATAGTAAAACCTGACAAGACAAACTTGTTCAGTGTTTTAATTAGTTTAAAGATGCATAATAGCCAAAACAAATTAATAAGGCCTTTGAATAACTCCCCGTGGGGGCTTATTCTAGGGAGGTTATTTGCAAAAATGAATTTTTAGGTGGGGGTTTATTCGAGGGGGGCTTATTGGAAGGTGGGGGATTATTCGAGGATTTCAGTATCCCTAGCACTAACCCTAGCGTAAAACTTACTGCAATGCGGAATTAAAATCACTCCAATTTTTGGAGATGTGGAGCTGGAGATTTAAAAACCAACCCATATCCGATATGAATATCAAGACGCCGCGAAAGCTATCCGGTATAGTGTAAACGTGGCCAAAAGCATCTTTTACAAGATTGAAATACCACGTGCAGCCGGAAGCGAAATTCTCACGAATTCGTTCGATTTTCGTCTTCTTGTGTAACCGTTAATGCTTCGAATCGAACTATAGAAACATTCGGTCGCATTCGGTAGAACCAAAACCCGACTAAAAAGCATGAACAAGCGAAACAAGTATGGAACCTAGACGCTTATTTTTCGAGTAAGGATCACAATGTTTTTAATCATGTGTATTTTTGGTTAATTTTATAATTACTTGGAGAAAGTTACAACCAGAGATTTCCTAACTTTTTCGTTATTTTCCTAACGGTTTGTTCTCCTTCTAGTGGTCAAGCAGATGAGGATAAGCGGCTCACAACAAACGAAGAAATAGAAAAGCTCGATTATCAAGGCACAAACTAGAGCAGTAAGTTAAACAGCTCCCCCGGCGATTTCTATCCTTTGTCGAAACTTGTATAATCTGAAATGTGAATGAACGGGGTAAACTAATGATGTGGTACAGATGTATTTTAACGCAACAAAAACAGTAGCAAACAGCATGCGCTATTGATTCGAAAGGATGACGTACACTGCCAAAACCCAAAACTAACCCATACTCTAACCCTGACCCTAAGCTTGACCCTATCCCTATCTCTTACCCTAACTCTAAACCTGAGCCTAACCGTAACCCTTTTCCTAAAACTTCAACCCTAACCGTACTGCATTGTAGCCTTGTTTCGCTGTGAAAGGTGTCCGCTAAACTGCATTCTAATAAATGCTGTTTCATTACGCAAAGATTAATTTGGCTAAATTGCAGTTTAGCTGAAGATACAATACAAAATACCCAAATTTCGGATTGTCAAAAGGGTTGTGTCAGGGTATGTTCTAGCGTCACAGTTTATCCCCCAAGGGGTACTTAAAACAATTTTGGTACGGATATGTGCCGCCCATATGGGTGGGTTTTGGCCCTGAAACTCTCTAAACATGGGTATGGTTTTAACCTCAACACTTTATAAGAGGGTGACATTCAAAACAACTAAATAATTTCAATCCAATCAGTCCAAATCAGTCAAAGATGTTCGTTTTGCAATTTCAAGTAATAATAAGGCGAAAAGGCTTTTTACCCTCAAATTCCCTCTTATTATTACCCTTTATACTCGGTCTGCGTCTAAATTTTATGTGGATGAGCCGGCAAAATCTCGACAGCACATCCCCATCCATCCTACGATTCATATACTCTCCGAGAGTTCATGCGTTTTACTACGTACGGTTAGGCTCCCGCTGTAGACATTCAATGACGCTTAACAACGAATGTGTGCAGGAAATAATATCTTTGAACGCTGAAGATGAGGTTAAGACTTTATATTACGATACTTGCTGTCTTTTCAGATGGGTGCACTTGCCGTTTTTCAAGAAAGTCGTTACTGGTTGCTATGTGCGAATCGGTATTGGAACTCATGAAGGACGAGCAATATACAGGGTAACAATAACTTATGATTTTAATTTGTTTGCTTTGATAAGCGTCTTGCAGATGCAGTAACATTTAACCCAAAAAGTCCATGGCCAAACAAAACGATCAAGCATTGTTTGCCAAACATATGAAATTTGCTTAACAAATACAATGTTTGAACGTTTGGCTACGTCACAAACATTGTTGAAGTGCGAAACATTCTTTGCTTGATTGCAGCGCAAAATGTTGGGTTTGGATAAGGAATGTTTCGCAGCGTGGCAAAACGGTCAAACATTTTGCTTGACAAGCATATTTCAAATGTTTGACAAGCAATGTTTGGTCGTTTGGTCTAAAACATTGTTTGTCAAACATTTGAACTTTGCTTGAAAATTACAATGGTTGACCGCTCGGCCACACGACAAAGAATCGCTCGTCAAACATTTTTGATTCATACAAGGATACATGGTTTTGGAAATTTTCGAAAATATTGCTGCAAGAATTCTGCTTGTCGGGCAATTGCCGTTATTTTATGACATCGCAAAATGGTCAAACATTGCTTGTAAAGCAAATTTCAAATGTTTGACAAACATTTTTGATTGTTTGACAAGAGCGTAATGCGTCCTTTTATCTTAATTTGGCATTACTTCCTTGGATTGTCTGTTAAACTGCACTCTAGCCGAGAATTTCTAAAATTGACTTTAATCATCGGAAAATATTGTTGGCCTCATTTTCCTTTTTCCACCGAAGAATTACGCTAAGTCCTTTCTTGATTCCTTCTCAGGTTGCTGAAATCGTCGATGTCGTTGAGCAATACAAAGTTTATAACCTTGGAAAGACAAGAACAAATAAGGGGCTCAAACTTAGGTAATGTTTTAAAAATACAATAATTCAGCTTCACTATTCTTCATGGTGCATTTCGATCCATACAGGGTATAAATCCTCATTTAATCAATTGTTTTGGTCTGTTTCTGAAATTTACACTCCGAGGAGCGATTCACCCCCTGAAAGTATCCTGTTATTCGGGATCGATAAACTCAGTATCATAGATTTTCCGGGGGGTAAATTCGTTTTCATATTGAAATTTGACATAGATCTATGGTTTTTGAACCTATACTTTGAAATTTACTTTCCGGACGACTATTCTCACAATCTGATCGATTTCTTTTGTAGACATGGTCAGCAAGATCGGATATTTCGCATCGAATATGTTTCAAATCAAGGATTCACAGATTCAGAATTTCAAAAGTGGAAGGAAGAGGTATAACTGTTGCTTCATGTTCGTGTAATGTTAATTTCATGAAAAGCTTTACTTGCATTTTGTCGTTGCCAGGGGCTAAGGAGCGATGAGCAAAATCGTGAATCCTCGAATAAGCACTCGGTAGCTTATTTAAGAAGTGAATTTTAAGATGGGTGCTTATTTGAGGGGGTGTTAAATATCTAAGGGCATGTTCTTCTAAACCGATTCATTTTTCGGTAGCGTTCTATTTTCAAAATGTGTTTTTCGAAGCCACCCTTTAGACTGATTACCTGAGTCGTAGTTATCGCTATTGAAATGAATGCTAGGACGCTCAAACTACGACTCATAATCGAACGGTTATCTTTCTGGACTTACGTTCTCATATTACCATGGTTACATTGATGTCAACGGTAAGTGGTTGTAATGGCCTAAATCTACCGGGTCTAAAACGCTGTGAAAAACAATGTTTCTATGTCTTAAAACTTAACTTACTATTTGTTTTGCAGAAAGCTCTTACCAACCCAACTTTTGGATATTCGTTCAGAACTTTTTGCGTGATTTAGTACTAAAACGGCTGCCGAATAGGGTTCGTGTGTTTTGCTGTGAGGATACAATGAACCAGCCTCGTTTCAATGTGCGCCAACATTTTGGCGCGGGCCAGTCCAGAATATATGCCGCAATATTATGAGTCCCAGTTTGAGCTACCTCGGTTTGGTATTAGTCTCGGTCTGATGAGCGATAACTGGGACTCAAGTAATAAGTCTAGCCACCCTTCTGTAAACGGTAATTTTTCTGCTATTCATATCAAGATTCACGTTATCTTGGTTAAGCCAACGCAACTGATCTTTCAGATGAACTTAGCCAGTCTGCCTCTGCCGCTGCTGGAAGATATAGACAGAAAAGCGAAAGAAATAGAACAAGCTAAGACATACATGTACAAAGAAGATGATATAGAAGCGGTAATTTCATTCAGTCTTAAAATTTGTTTGAAATATCAATTGATTTAAAAGCCAGGCTTATGTTGATATTTCGCACAGCCAGGACAAGTTGCCAACTGCTAATTGGCAATTTTTTGGAGCTTATATTTATCGCAATTGACCGGTCGACATGAGCGCTCTGGTAGCTTGTTTGAAACTTGACAACAACTACAGGGTGGCCCAAAAAAAAGGGACCCCCTTAGGTAAATAATTTCTGTATAAATTTTCTCAAGGAGGAATTTTATCAAATTTATACCAGGTAATATTCAAGTCAAGTGCGCTATCGTGTAGAAATATGTTGGTGATTAGAGCTTCCATCTCGGCGCAATGGGACATTAAATTCATGATGTCCAAAAACCAGCTGTTTATTCCATCATTGCGTACTGTACTGCAATCGTGCGTGAAGGAGAATCATTATCCCAGAGTAAAATTGTCACAACCATTAATGTATGGTCAGTCATATAAGTGAAGTGTTTTGAGCAGGATTGAGGACATTTTGAATATCATTTGACTGAAAGAATGAGTTATTGATTTTTCTGTTTTGTTGCGTAAGGATTACGTAAGGGTATAAAGTTGCATATTTTGTTACAGTACGTTTTTGGATTGTAAAGTTTTAAAGTCAATTTATTCAGAGATACTAACCCATATCATCATGATATTTACATGATATATCTCACTTGAGGTGAATATCATGTAGTATTAATTTCATGAAATTCCAACTTAAGAATAAATTATTAATAAATTATTTAGTTAGGGGGTCCCTTTTTTTGGGCCACCCTGTAGTTGATGTACAGTTCCAGAAATTTTAGCATGTTCTAGTTCTGCGATTTTAATGATAACTGATTTCCGTCAGTTGAAGTCGACCCGAGCGCTAAACAGTATCCTATAAGTTCTGACTAGTTGTCGACATGTCGACCAAAGTTAGCAGCTACAGCTAGTCAGTTCAATCTTATCATAAGTTAGCAGCTACAGCTAGTTAGTTCAATCTTATAGAAGGTTGAAATGACCCTGCCTTAGCTAACTATCACCGTAGTTTGCTTAAAATTATATTGATTTCATGATTATGATAAGGGCACGCTTGATAATAAAATGGACTAGATAGGTTTCTGAGATGTAGGAAAATTTGATCTATTCACGGGCGTTGTAATTGGCGTGTTCTCTTTTTATAGATCGTTCAAGAGAAACAAAAATTCAGGAAAAATCCTTTTAATTATGCTGTTAAGAAGAATCAGCTGCTAAGAAGAAAGGTTTGTTTAGCTATTATAACATCTCTATTAATTCAAGTTTGTTTCTATTAACCCAGCGTTCTATGATTGTGTTTTTGGTATAGGAAACTTTTCCTGCTGGCTAAGCAAGAAGACATATCGCGCGTGACATTGTGTTGGACGTGTCTCCCAGGGGGCAAAATGTGCAGCATGTCCTCCGAGTCGCTGGGACAAGAAATGTTTCTATTATCTCCGAGAAACATTTGCGAATCTCTTGCTACAGATTTTGTCGAGTCGGCCTTAAGCAGATTACCAAAAATGCAACCTTAATTGGTTCCCGTATTTTTCGTAGGAGATCGCTGAGCAGTCTGGAAACTTTGATGATTTACAGAAAGTTCGTCGTGAGCTTGAAGATCTGGAAGAAAGAGCTTCTTATCTTGATAAGAAAAGAAACAAATCGTTAAGCGCTGTCAGGTAATAGCAGAGTATTTTTGTAAGAAACTGAAGGTTAAGGCAATGTTTCTGTGTTGACCCCACTTGTCAACTCATCTATCAAGATACTACAAGATAATAGACCTTTCAAAGAGGCCTGGGTCGGCGCGACATTTTTCTCGAAAACGGGTCGTATTAGACTCGATACAGAGCCAAAATGTGTTGAGAAAAATCATGTTGCCTTAAATTGTTGTCCAAAAATATTGTCCTTAAGTGAAATTTTTCCCACTAATGTTGTCAATAAATGTTGACTCGTGCGTAATGGCCTTAAGGGATTCTTTTGCAGAAATCCTCTCTGTCTGTTGAATCTTTTTAACGTTGATTAAGCACTTTTTGTTTATTTTACAGTTTCATAAATGAACGGAATCGAAAAAAGAATATCTACGACGCAGAAAAGGCTGCAATTGTAAGTAACCCAAGTTTAATTACGTAACCCTGGTTTTTTCCAGATTATACTTCCAAAATATATCATGATAATGTAATTTTGAGTCTAAGGGCCCATATACACTACGACTTAAAATCTTTCTTACACGGCAGGGTGCAGAGCAAAGAAGTGTGAATTCAAGGGTTTCCGACCTAACTTTTCTGCACAGAAAACGCCTGTCAATTATTCGGACCCTTTGTGATGGTTTTGATAATTGGATTTTTCTTAAAGTCTACAGAGTTTGTGAACATTTTAATCTTCGATGACAGGAATCATTAAGAAAACAAAAGAATTAGAAAATAAGGGATGCTTGAGAGCATCCCTAACTTAATTGGTCGGCCCTTTGTTCCTTACTTGTGAAAAAAGTAAGGAAAATTTCCTAACATCGACCATGTACACTGCGCATCAAGGTGTTCATTTGCATAATCTGTAGAAGAATGTAAGAAAGTTGCTAGTGTATATGGTCCCTAAGGCTTAAAAAAATTATAAAGTAGGCCCTGGTCAGTCGATCAAACATTTCTCATCAAAATCTGAAATTTGGTCGTAAAACAATTTTTTTTAGCCCCTGGCCAAACGATCAAACATTGTTTGTCAAACATCTAAAATTTAATCGTCAAACAATATGTTTCAACGTTCGGTCACTACGCCAAACAATCAAACGTTTTTGTTTGCCAATAACAGAAAATGTTTTTAAAGCTTTTAAGAAACATTGCAAAACAAATTCGTTTTGTCGAGCAATGTTTATAATCTGGCCAAACGATCAAACATTGCTTGTAAAATCTCACACGTTTGGCCAACAAAGTGGCAAACAATGCTCGTCAAAT
The DNA here is from genome assembly GCA_014526335.1 of Chrysaora quinquecirrha. Taxonomy (NCBI): domain Eukaryota; kingdom Metazoa; phylum Cnidaria; class Scyphozoa; order Semaeostomeae; family Pelagiidae; genus Chrysaora; species Chrysaora quinquecirrha. Next base: position 796,985 of record JACTAT010000054.1, on the reverse strand, counting down.
ATTTTTTTCTCGCGTCAAGCCATAATAGACGCTTCCGCAAAAGATGGCCGCCGTTTTTGCCTACTGCTTTCATTAAGGATTTTCGAAAGGAATTCTGGGAATAATTTCCTTAGTTACGTATTTACATAGCTGCAGACGTTGAATTCGTAGCTAAGGAAATTATTCCCAGAATTCCCTTCGTAAAACCCTGTGAAAAACAAGGGGTTGACAGAAACGGCCGCCATCTTTTGCGGAAACCTCTATTGTTTTTGAAACTTTTCAAAAACATTGCGTGATGTATTCTGCTTATTTACACTTGTCAAGCAATGTTTAGCGAAGTGGCCAAACGTTCAAACATTGTCTGATAAATTAATAAGTTTGACATGTTTGACAAACATTGTTTGATCGTTTGGCCAGGGCCTAAGAATCGATTAAAATTACACGTTAGGCCCTAGCCCTGGCCAAACGATCAAACATTGTTTAATAAACATTTAAAAGTCTTTCTAAACACTATCTGTGACAATGTGGCCACGTTTGATCAAACATTGTTTTTCAAACACTTTGAAAATCTTTCTAAACACTATGTTTGACCGTTTGGTCACGTCTTAAAAACATTGCTAAGATTGTGATCTCTGCGAAGTAATGTTGTGACGTAATACCCTGGCTGAAAAACCAAGCATTGTTTGTCAAACGTCTGAGATTTTTATCAGACAGTGTTTGACCTTTCGAAACGTTACAAAACATTGCTGAAGAAAGCAGAACTAGCTTAGCAATGATTTTGAGCAATGTTCTAAAGTGTGTCATGCTTGTTAAAACTGTTTTTTTAGAAACCATATCCATAATTAGAGCAAGCTTTTTGTACAACAATTGTTGATCCTTCTTTTTGCTATTTCGATGTAGGAAGAAATGAGGACGTACCAGGTGACTGATGATCCGTTTACACGAAGAAAAACCACACCAAAAATGGTTACTCCACTCACAGTAAGTTTAAATAATTATGCTTCCAAAATTTTTCTATGCTTAACACAAAGAAATGTAGCTGATGAGAGTCTTTTGAACCCTATCACCACTGCCCCTAATCTTAGCAAGTCTTCAAAGGCTTTCAGTTGTTCTAGCCAAGCATGCAAGCAAGCAAGCAGCTCTTATTTGTTGACGCAGGACGGAATTTTAGGCAGCTATACAGCTGATCGAGACCTGCAGCTTGTGCCCCCGGACTGATATTCTAGACTGAATATGCTTGGTACTCATTTATGGATCTCGAAAAGATGGACATCTGGGTTGACTGTAGGCTTGTGTATAGTGGTGCTAAAGAGATGCGAACCCACGGCCTTACGATAATTAGGCAACACCACCTGTTTTCATCAATGGCAACTTTATGTGCCAGTCAAGAATCCACTATTCTACAATAAAAGGTTCATTTTGTTAAGACACACCTATTCTGGAAGTCTGGCTACGTACCTTTTACTTGTTGCATTACTACATAATGATGTCTAAATAGTTTCAATTAATCTTGAAAGATTACACAAGCGTTTTGCAGGGATGCGAGTGTCAATTTCTGCATTTTGCTTTTGTTTTAGGTCAGTCGCCCTGATTTACTAGAAACAACGCCACTACCTAACGAAATCTCAATTACAAAAAGCGATAATTTAGACGGAAGTTACATAGATGCTCATGAGGTGAATTGTTTTATGTTTATTTGTGTACTACTAAGGAGTACTTCTTGATATACCCGTGTTGTATTCTGCGTACCTTTTGGAACATATACAAGGGATAAGAAGATAAATACCTTAGTCTGCAGCGAATGCGTTGCCAGGAATATAGAGCATACAGGGTGTTCCAAAAAGAGGAACCCGCTTTAGAAATTGATTTTATTTGCGAACCGAAGCTTCAAGGCCAGTAAAATTTTGTCATATTACTTACTGTGTACATACACTCTTGTCTTGAATTTCCATGGTAAATAAAGCATGTGCACAGACGAAATGCGCATTTCTTTACAGTAAGGGTTTACTGATGCAACCATTGGTTAGTTCAGGCCAAGGGTTTGAAAAAGGATTGATTTAGAGAGACAAAATTGTTTAAAATAAAATGTTTACGGCCAGTTGTGCTTTTTTGGAGTACACATTTGACTGTTGTTTTTGTTGAATAAAAAAATACTGTGCCAAAATTTTTGTTTCTACCTGGTGCTATTCATGAAGAATAGCTTTATAAAGTGATGTCAGTATAATTATCTTTCTTCAAAAACATGAGTACCAAATTTGATGCTCAAAATTAAATTTTGACTTTGGTACGAAGGTGTCTTTACCGGGTTCCTTTTCTTTGGAACACCCTGTAGAACTGTTGATGTTTTTCTCATCGCTGGGGCATATTAAGCTTATGTCGACGTAAGATGCGATAGAACTTGCGCCAACTAATTTTAACTGCTAACTTATGTCGACATGTCAACAACTGGTAAGAACTTGTAGGAGACAGTTGATTGCGGTCACAATAGCGTTCGTATGAACTGCGACGTATGAGAACCAGTTGTCAACTAATCGCAGAGGTATAGCATGCCGAACCTTCTAGTACTGTTTGCCGATTAGTTGCCGTCCGTCAAAAAGAAACTAGTTGCAAGAGCACTTATTTTGACAGGTAATGTGCGATTGATTATTTCAGAAAAATCGCCGACTAGCAGTCGGCAACTAGTTATTACTGTGCGCAATGTCGACATGATGAGTCCAAACCGAAAGCAACAACAAGCTTCCCTCTTGAGGGTTCTTAGAAAATTGTTACTCTGTCAATTTTTTTTAAAGGGAGGAGAAAGACCAGAAAGCCCACTGACGAAGGAAAAGGTAAGATATTGACAGATCTTAGCGTGGTTTCAATCCATCATAAAGTTCACACAACTATCCTAAATCAGGGAGCACCGAAGAAATACAGGGTGTTCCGAGAAAGGAACCTGCTTAGAAATTGTTTTTATTTGCGAACTGTATCTTCAAAGCCAATAAAATGTTGTTATGGTACTTCCTGTGTACATACACTTTTGTGGGTAAATAGATAAGTTTTCATATTACATCTTCACAAAAATATGCTGTAATAAACTTCCCCTTTGCATTGAGCTGCCTATCAGATTGGTCCCAGACAATCCTTTGGTAGTGCATGTGCAAGCTCCTGATGGGGTGAATCAAAAGACATCGTTTGCCAGTTGATGCAAAACTTATTTTTCGTAAAAACGCTTCCTAAATTTTCAAGTAATTATTGCTCTTTGAGATGAATTTCTAAATCGAGGAAGTACGGTACTTTTGAATAGTAATCATTTTCCTTCTCTCAAGGTGATAATGTCACTTTTATCGATGCCTTCAAAAGCAGCAGCCGCTTCAACTCCAGCTGACAAAGAAGAATCTGAAGATCTTTTCTCTGCTCATGATTTCGATGTCCAAATTGAAGTCGATCTACCAGGTAAGTACGTGCCCCATTGTTATCAATTTGTAATTGGCTGGTCGTGGCTTTATAGCTATCGTTATTTCACTTATAGTAGCTCGCCTTTGTCTTGCATGAGCCATTTCAAAGGATTCTTACAGTGATTCTGTAAAAGATGTTTAGATGCTGAAAGGCCATGTATCATCGTGAAGCTTCAACTAAGATTAACATTAACATGAAGACTTACATTAAGATTGATATTAAGGTTTCATTTTCAGATTAACATTGATTTTATTTATTAATTTTAGGAGTAAGATTAAGATTACGGCTTATTTAAGTTAAGATTAAGTTTGTTTAATTTATTTAAGATTAAGATTAAGATTGACGTTGATTTTACGTTTTAATTTTAGGAGTAAGATTACGATTAAGATCACGGTTTATTTAAGGTTAAGATCAAGTTTGTTTAATTTATTTAAGATTAAGATTGACGTTGTTTTAAGTTTTAATTTTAAGATTAAGATTACGATTACGGTTTATTTAAGGTTAAGATCAAGTTTGCTTCAGTTCCAGTTTATGATGAAGCTTAAGATTGAAATTGATGTTAAGTTTAAGATTAAGATAAAGATTTATTTTAGTTAAGGTTGAAGGCTAAGATCAAGATTTAGATTGGCAATATTTAGATTCTGATAAGATTAAGATTATCATGAAGAACAAGAATAGGAATGGTTCTGGTTTTACTCTCGTGTTTGTTCCTTTTAGATTCAAGGCCAATGACATTATCAGCCAAATCGAATCAACCGCAACGAGACGGTGCGCCAAGTCGACGGTCTCTCAACTTGGATGAATACAAGAAACGAAAGGGACTTATCTGATGAACTTTTGTTTAAATCAAAGGATGAAATAGCGTGTGAGGATTGTTAAGGTAACGTATAACAACTGTAACGAGGCTTGCAATGTCTAAGAGGCTCGTAGTTGTATATTTTTCGTAAAATGAGCAGTCGAAAGCTTTGGCCAAACGATCAAACATTGTTTATCGAAATTTAAAATTTGTTTCTCAACTACATTGTTTGACCATTGGGCGCACATCACAAAGCATTGCTCGTCAAACATTTTGCTTGAAACAAGCATAAATTGTTTTAAGTTTTTCAAAGAACATTGCTGGGCCTATTCCATTGTCAAGTAATTTTTTGAGACGAGACCTAACCGTCAAACATTTCTTGTAATCTCAAATGCTTGACCAACAATGTTTGATCGTTTGGCCTAGGCCTAACATTTGTTTGATTTCACAACTTGATTTCAGTAAAGCCTGTATAGGTAGCGCTTGCATGAAAAATTGCCTCTTTTTAGAAGATTGGTGGAAGTTAGGCGAAAAAATCCCCTTGTCTGTATTTAAGGAGGGACTCATAAAAAACGGGGGGCTTATAAAATTGTTTTTTCTTGAAAGGAGATGCTAGTTTGAGGGGGGGATCATTCGAAGGGCGGCACATATTCGAGGACAGTGAAAATGGCATTTACAGTATAAACCCCATGTAAAAGCGTGTAAAGATTAAAACGGGAAATGTCATTTTTCATTCTTTTTAAACCTACAGTACTTAAATTCTATCTTTTGTATCCGCTCGTAGTCTAGAAAACAGACGCTGTATGGACGAAAACTTGAACAGTAGCATGCATTTTCTATATACTAAATGGATATCTTAATTTTAATATTTGGATATTTAAATATTTGTCTCACGTTACAGACTGTAAACTCTTTCGTAGTTCTGTAGTGCATAGTATTGGCTTTGGCTCTGGGTTTAATCTCCGTCAATATACGTAGGCGAGTGGCCAAGCCCTTCGGCTTATGATCTGTTGGTCTCGTGGGGACCGCTTTCCACAAACATGAAGTCTACTCAGCTTTGCATCATTTCGAGTTGGGTAAATGAGTACCCAGGATATTCGTTCTAGAATATCAGTCTGGGGCACAAGCTGCAGGTCAACATCAGATTGTATTGCTGCGTAAGACCCTGGCCAAATGGGCCAAATGGTCAAACATTGTCGACCAAACATCTGAAATTAGTTTTTAGAAATGTTTGCCCGGTTGACCGTATCCAGACTCATTACTCGAAAGAAAGAATTGCATAGCATTGTTTTGGGAAGATTTGAGAAAAAATACCGCTCTTGTGGCAAGCAAAATTGTTTTACAGGGAATGTTTTGCGATAGGGCCAGCAAACGGTAAAACATTTTGTTTGGCAAACAAATTTCAAATGTTTGACAAACAATTTTTGAACGTTTGTGACTGCTTTGTATCTCATTGCTCGTTGGTAAAACATGGCCAGACCAGACGGTAGAAAGGGCTCGTGGCCAGAAGGTAAAACATTTTGTTTGGCAAACAAATTTCAGATGTTTGACAAACAATGTTTGATCATTTGGCAAGGGTTAATTTGGTTCCCTTTGGTACGCTTTTCACTGGTAACCCTGTGGAATTACTGGGGATTTGGTTACTGGTAGCCCTATGGAACACGTGGCAAAGACGCTGTCAGAACGGAGAAACGGCGTCGCTTGGTGGTTTCGCGTTCTGGCCTAACTGTTCTTTTTAGTTTTTCTTCTGCAAACAAAAAATTCATTTTTGCAACAATGGCAAAGGTTTGTTCAAATTATTGATTAAATATTTTAGATTTGCATATAATATTCTTTATTTTAAGATAGACAATGTTAAAGGAAAACTTTTGAAGTGAAGTGCAGCTGGGCTGGAAGTTGAAGGGTCGGAAAAACCCTTCACTTGTGCATGGCCTAAATTCCGGCCTAGGCTTTCTGAAACTTACTCATTTCGCTTTCGTCTTAGATTGAAATGAAAACAAATAAATACTAAGTTATTTATTAATGCATTTTTATTTTTCAGCCGGTGCTGTACTCATATTTCAGAAGTTCGTCTTCCTGGAGGGTTAGAATAGGTGGGTGTTGTCCAAAAATTGATAAAATCATTATTGATTTTCTGACTTTTTGCATTAAAATTTTTATTCCAGGCAATATTGCATAATTTCTTTATGAGCTCTTCGGCATTCAGAGTTAGGATAGGTAAGAAATTAAGATGATAGCTCTTCTCAAGGGCAGCATTATGTGGTCTGCTCTCCCATATTTTGCTCTCCAGCAAAAAACTATGACCAGTGACCCCATTTACACCAGAGAAAAAATACAGATCCAAACAATCTGTACCTTTTGGGTGCAATGTAGGAACAATTTCATTGTGTTTACATGGAGATGGGTCAAGAACATACTTAGCGTGCCCAAAAAGATATGATCCCCTTCCAAAAAGGAACAGATCCATGTGTATCCCCGTAAATGAGAAGCATATCATGACTTTTTTGGGAAGGGATCCACTTGGATCCATTCCCATGGAAAGGGGGTCCACATCACAACACTAGAATTTACCAACTATTTTGGCCTCATTTTTGTGCCAGAGCTGCCCCTGGTTCTGTTGTTTCACCCTAGCGGGTAATCTAGAAGATTTTGGATAGGGATGCTAATTTTTGAGAAAATTCTTGATCTGCCCAAAAAAATTGATGGACCTCAAAATCATACCTAAAAATGACATGGCTCAAATTGGACCTCCACCTGCATACACCTTTTCAACTAAGGGCCTCGTTTTCAAAAAAATTTAAATTTGTATCACAGAAGCATTTCGGCGCCAGATTCGAATTCAGCACCTTCGTTTTAGTGTTTGGGCAAATTTTTACGCTTCTAGTCCTTACGATGTTCATTTTATAGCGATTAAAAATTTGAAAAGTTATAAAGGATTTGACCGTGAAAAATGACTGAGGGTGTAAAATTTCACCCCGAGCGATTTTTCACGGTCAAATCCTTTATAAATTTTCAAACTTTTCGTTGCTATAAAATCAACATCGTAAGGACTAGCATCGTAAAAATTTGCGACAACACCAAAATGAAGGTGCTCAATCTGAATCTGGGGTCAAAATTTTCGTACGAACAAATTTTCGTAAATTTTGAAATCGAGGCTCTTTGTTGAAAAGGTGTATTAAACAGTTGAATATTTGCTCTGGGGGGGGATGCTCAACCCAGAAGCTTTCAAAACCCTTTCTCAATTAATGATGAATATTCTTTCCCATTCCAGCCCTTGCTATGAAAGGCATTGATTACGAATACAAAGCAGTGCATCTTGTCAAAGGAGAACAGGTATTATTTTGTTTACAGGGGCATAGCAAAGGGGGCACTTTGGGGGGCAGTTACCCCCTAGTTATTGTCAAGATAGGTTTCTAGGTAAAGTGTGACATTAACATGTTATAGAGAACAACTTGGTTTTTTCTTAAAACCACACCTCTTGACCACACCCATTGACCACACCCTTATTGCCTCTAATGTGTGATGCCTGGCTTCTCCACTGTTTCTATAATAAGTGATGCGTATTTAAAGTCTGATTTCGTTAGTCTGACTTGATAGGTTCCGGAAAGATGGAGATCATAGAATGAAAATTCTACAGTCAATACCTTCAGTACATAGTACATATACACATTTTTTATTTTATAAGAAAGTTTTTTTTGGGCCAGTATTGATACTTTCTTAGATATTTCATATTTTCAGTACCAATACTTTCTTGTGACTTTCTTAGGAAAAATTTTTGGAATGTAGTATTTCTGCAAACGCACAGTTTAAGGCACTGTATACGTCGCACAAATATCATGTTTCCATTGAAAATAGTCATAAGACTCGTATAATAGCAGGATGAGCGACTGAATAGAAGAGCGAAAACAAAATACAGAGCATTAATAGTAAAAATATGAAACAGAAATTTCTTAAGTTTCAAGAATCCAGTATTGAACTTTCTTAAGTTTTTAAGATGTTGAGCACTACTTTCTTATAACCCACTTTCTTATTTAAAAAACATGTGTAAGCAATGACATAGCCATTATGATGGGGTTTCACCCAGGGTTTCATAGGCAACATAGCCTTGTGGTCCCTTCATTTCACTAGCATCATTGTATTATCATAATATTATGTTCACATTAAAGAAGGACCTACTGAATCCCAAAGTAAAACTGACATTTATTGTTACTTTTAGCTTGCAGATAATTACAAAGAAATCAACCCACAGTGTTTGATTCCAACTCTGTTAATTGATGACCACAAACTGACACAGTCTGTAAGTAAATGGAAGATTTTAAGTCTTCCGAGGTACCAACTTGCTTGTGGGGTTGAAATAAGTAGGGGGGTGGAAGTTCAGACAGGATCGAATTATTGGTGGGGGGTTGGAATTTTCAGTTGAAAAAACTCTAGACATAGATATCAGTTTCTAAGCCAAGAAATCAGTAGTGTCGTTAAGGAGTTCTCTGGCAGGGTAGAAGGTCCAGGTATCAGCCTCTAAAAGGGCATTTCCATTTAAAAGGCATCCCACTAAAATGCCATTTCTCCTATAAGCTTGCCTAAAACTGTCTAAGGGCCCTCTTTGATTTCATGGTTCCAGGACTCTGTTTTGACTGGGTGGCCCTGCATGATGTCACTTTCAGTTTTGTGAAGGCAGAAAATGGTGAGCTTAATAAGATCTTAATAAGATTGGGGAGTTTGAAAATGTTCAAATAATCAATTTTCAGGGTGGGACAGCAATTAGGCACCCAAGAGTACAGCTCTTTATCTATAATGCATTTAAAGTAAAACTATCAGAGCCTTCTTCTACACTCCTACAATACCAGTGAATGCTGTTTGCATTTTTAGCTTAGTATCATTGAGTATCTGGATGAAACACGACCAAATGCACCACTGCTGCCAAAAGACCCATTTAAGAAAAGCCAAGCAAGAACTCTGGCATTGATCATTGGTGCTGATATCCAGCCAGTTCAGGTTTGCAATTTGTTGCATGTTATTATTTCTATTCGAGACATGTCACACATAACATTGTATTCGGCGTGTCTCCCAAGGGGGGCTAAACATGCGAGTGACAACAAGCAACATTTCCTCAAAGTCACAAAGGCAAGATATGTTTCTGTTGTCTCCCAGAAACATTTTCATGTCTCACAATACCTTCAATTAACTGCAAAGTTTCATTGTTCTTCCCGCCTAAAGCTGATTTGTGTTTAAAACACAATGCCAATTCAGCTTTTCTTTCTGATTGGTGCATTTCGAGCCGCATCTGGGTATAAATTCCGCCTTTAGTTATCGTTTCGGTCCACTGTTTCCGCTGTTTATCGCGTTCATACTCTGAGTAGAAGTGTCAGGACAATTATACGAAAGCTAAAGCTTTCTAAAAAGTATGAAAGAAAACCCAAAAATGTTTCCGCTGTTTATCGCAATTTTGAAGTTTTGTACAACTCAAAGACTATTCTTCATATTTCATATTTATGGTCGTCTCTTTATCGAGTTCAGCTGCAAATTTGGTAAAGTTCGAGATTAAGAGCAGTTTTTCCTCCATGGGAAATTGAAAATGGCTCAAGAAAGCGATTGTTCGAGATAACGGGCATTCGAGATAGCAGATGGTTTTTCTATACAAACCCTTAAAGTAAAACGAGGGGAAATTGAAAATCGTTCCAGATAGCGAAAGTTCAAGATAGCAGGCAGACAAGACAGTGGATGTCAACTGTATCATCATTGTAATGATTTTGCTATTTTGGCATATTCAAGCTCTTTTATTGTAACTTTTTGCTTTGCTTTGTTTCAGCGCTGGAGCAAGCCCTGAAGCCCACTGCAGGAAAATATTGCCTAGGCGATGAGGTAAAGTTGTTCGTCCATTTTGCGAGAATTTCTCTGCAGCATACTGGACACTAGTTGGAACGTGTTGCTTTATCCTATCCAGAAGTATTTGGGAATTGCATTCTATGTTTCCAACATCACACTGGTGTTTTTCTTTGCAATTCTGAAGCTCTAAACAATTCAAACACTATTTTAACCATTCTGTTTTTCGTTTCTTTATAGGTCACATTGCCCGATCTATTTTTGGTTCCTCAAGTTTACAATGCCAACAGGTAGAAATATTTCTATTTTCTCTACCAATTCCTGACATTATTTTTTTTACTGTATCATTGTTTTTTGTCCAAATGTATGCTGTTCTGTGATCCGGAGACTGAAGCACAAAAACGTTCCTAAGCATACAATATTGTCATTCAAGACACAGTAGCCAGCAGAAGAGCGGAGCCACCTTTTGACGTACTTTTTCAGAAAAGGGCTTTATCATCCAAAAGCCACCATGTTACAAACATTAGAACCATACCAAAACAATAGACAAAGGCGGAATTTATACCCAGATTTGGATCGAAATTTTTCTCTGATTTTTCCTAGGTTCAAAGTTGATATGTCAAGATTCCCTATAATTTCACGAATCGAGCAAGAGCTTTCAAAATTGGATGCATTCCAGCAATCTCATCCTTCCAAACAGCCTGATTGCCCAGATGAACTCAAGTAAGCGATTCAATTGACAACAAGACAGGTATTCAATAAATAGCGATGAGATTCAATTTTCGTATATAATTCCACAAACTGATGTTGTCAATACAAAATTTGGTCCCCAAATTTAGCACTGGACTTTTCCAAAGAGCCAAACCCTAAAATAGTTACCAACTATTATTTATTGTCTCTCAAGTAACTGTAGCCAGTACCTTGCTACCCAGACCCCTATTCAGAATTCTTGTATTATTTAGCATCTTTAATATTTTCCCTTGTAGACACTATTTATTTAAATTTTTCATTATGTATCATTTGATTCCACACACCCAATTTTCATTGTGGACCATAACTCTTGATTTCCACTTTTGTAAATTTTATTCACCATTATGGATTCATTTGAAAAGAACTTCTTTTTTGGAAAATTAAGCTCCCTTGCTTCGCGAAATACTTGAAGGAGGCATGCAAAGCAAGATCTATCCCTAAAATTATTTCTATTCACTCGATAAATTTTGATGATAAACAATAATTAAAGAATGCTAGTGCATTATAAACTTAAGAAAAGTTTTCAAAATTTAAAAGTACTTTGCAATGTTTCACCTACTATATTGTCTAATTACACTTTGCAGTATTATGTTTAATCTTCTGCTACTTTAAAGTTATTATAACATCCTAAACTAAGAGAAACATATTAGGAATCATAAGAAATAAGAGTTCTACTACTTCTCTTTGGTAACAGTGATGACCTTTCATCCATGTCATCTGGGGCTTGAATCTACAAAAATATGACAAATATCAGGGAAATGAAATAACTAACTGAAAAGTTATGACAAAACATTACGAAAATCCTTGTACCTTAACGTTTTCTCGACTAAATTGAAAACACTGGCAGCTCCAGGTGATGCAAATAGGAAAATACTGAATTTCTAAAACTTTGGTCATTCTAGAGTATGGGTTTTTATAAAGAGCTAGTCACTTTTTCTCAAAATTAAAAAAAACGGGCAACTTTGCAAGTCGAAATACTAAAATTATCTCCTAAGAAAACATTGGAAAGTACGATTGATGTAAGCCATCAATATTACCATATATTTTGTAGCATTCTTGGTTTTTTAAGAGTTTCTTGCAAGAAAATAACATGTATTATTACCTTCCTCAAAATTGAAAAACAGGCACCTTGGCTAGTCTAAATACTAAAACTATTACCTCGGGATACATCAGAAATTAAGATAGACGTAAGCTATCAATGTAACTGTACACTTTGTTAGATGCTTGTAAGAAAATTGCATGTATCATCACTTTTCCCAAATTTGAAAAACGGGCACCTAGGCTAGTTTAAATACTAAAATTATTACCTCTGGATACATCGGAAATTAAGATAGATGTAAGGTATCCATATTACCGTACACTTTGTAAGATGCTTATAAGAAAATTCATGTATTATCATTTTTCTCAAAATTGAACAATTGGCACCTTGACTAGTCTAAATACTAAAGCTTGTACCTTAGGATGCATTGAAAAGTAAGATATATATAAGGCATCAATATTATCCTACACTTTGTACGATGCTTGTAAGAAAATTACATTTATCAAGACTTTTCTCAAAATCAAAAAAACGGGCACCTTGGCTGGTCTAAATACTAAAATTCTAACCTGTGTATGTGTATATGTATATTGGTAATTAAGATGGATGTAACCCATAAATATTACCATACATTCTGTAAGATTCTAGGTTTTTTCAGAGACTCTTATCAGAAAATTAAATATGCAATCTCTTTTTTCAAAATTGGAAAAACGGGCACCTTGGCTAGTCTAAATACTAAAATTCTAACCTCAGGATATGTTGGATAATTCCTTGCACATGGCAGCCATGAAAAGTCGAATAGCTGGTTATACATCACTGTGCCAATCAATAACAATAGGAAACCATCAACTGTTGATGCAAAAGAAAAGCAAATATTATTTGACCATCAACTAACAATGGACAAAAGATATATCTCGTAAGCTGTCAATCAAATAACAACGCAAATCATTAACCTTGGATCATTCCGTATGACTTGTTCCATTCTTCTCCAAAAGTCTGAAAAATTTCGAAATAAATAGTAAAGTAATGACAGTAAAGATTTATCAATATGACGTTCAATAAGAGCACCGATAATACTTCAGAAACAAGCCTAAATACAAAGTAGTTGCGGCAGAATATAAGCAAAATTTTGATCAAATAAAAACAAATATGAAAAAAATCTGGACTGGAAATGCGCCCTAACCAATAGAATTAGCTGAGGAGTCCAAGCGAGAAGAGAAACTCTTTCTCTCTACAAAGCAATACTTTTTATACCCAGTTTGTTATTTTATACTGGAATTAACGGTATTCTAAAATGCTCTGAAGCTGGTCATACCTCAGGAAAGCGTACTAGGCAGCATTCATGCCTTACTGTAGCAGCCTAATAAAAATTGTTTACCTCGTCAACAACGTAGTAAATAAATAGACTGATGACCCAAACAACCAATGTTCTACAAGCATCGAGTAATGTTCTATGGACAGCTGAAAATAAACAAATACCGTTTATGACGACAACAACATCTATTGCACCTTACCGGTCACTGGTTAGGCCCTGGTCAAACAATCAAACATTGTTTGTCAAACATTTGAGATTTGCTTTACAAGCAATGTTTGACCGTTTGGTCACGTCGACAAGCAGAATTTGCTAAGCAATGTTTATGAAAACTCCAAAACATTTTCTGCTTTTCTGTTTGAAAAGCAATGTTTTGCGACGTGGCCAAGCGGTCAAACATTTTGCTTGACAAGCCAATTTCAGATGTTTTAGAAACATTGTTTGATTCTATGTTATTGCAATGTATTGATCCAGTTAATGTATAGTTAGGCCCTGGCCGAACGATCAAACATTGTTTGTCAAACATTGGTAGTTTGCTTCTGAAGCAAAATGTCTTATCATTTGGCCACGTCAAAAACAGGGTTCGTCAAACACTTTTTGCTTGCACAAAAATGTTTTTAAACCGTTTAAAAACGTCACACAAATAATTATCTCTTTTGCTTGTCAAGCAATGTTTCAAGCAATGTTTGTGACGTGGCCAAACGTTCCAACAATGCTTGATATTGCAATGTATTGTTACAATTATAATGTATTGCCATAATGTGTCTTACCTGTTAGTGACTTGGTCACGCTTAAACCAAAAAAGTTGTACAAAGCGATGGATGTCAAATACAAAGCTGAGAAAAGAAACGAAAAGCTAATTATAAATTAGTCTTTTGGTCGTGTAAAAACGTTCAAAATTGCTTAGGCCTTGGCTAAACGATCAAACATTGAAAGATAATTACCACAAAATATGGCCAATTTCGGGCTATTCCCTATCATCTTTAAAGCATCGAGACTGTTTTCGTAGCTGTTGTGGTGCTGTGTTCCAGGAATGAAATAAACTGTAGGAAGTACAACCTAGGGTTGAGAAAAATTTGATCAGCTGATGTGGGCAGGGCAAACAGCACGTATGGATACTAGGAAATGGGCAAAAATTGCAACAGAATGGACGACTAGTGAAGGAAAAATGAAAAAGAGGCAGATCAAAAAGAAGATGAAGAGACGAGATCGAGGAAAAACCTGGGAAAACTTGGACACACTTAGCTATAGTGATCCTGTGGAGTGGGAAAGTCTGTCGAGGCCATCTGCCAGCAGTGGCACAAACGGCTGAGATGATGATGATGATGATGATGATGATGATGATGATGATGATGATGATGATGATGATGATTATGATTATGATTATGATGAAACGGAATTAGCATGGTAAAAAGTCATGAGGTAATTTTGCTGTGACGTCCTGGTATAATCCAAAGTACTAAGCGACTTACTCCTAACATAAGAATTATTCCATAGAATCCTTCCATACCAACAACCTGAAAGAGCAAGGAAAAGCATCTTAGATATTAAGCAAGTATAGAATTACAGGGGATGCGGAAAAATCATTTTATATTGTCTTACTAGACTTACTAGAGTCGTTAGTTTGTGCTCCACCACCACCCACATACCCCTCTACAACTACCAGTTTAAGCAATCTTACTTTGGTGTTAGGCCCTGGCCAAACGTTCAAACATTGTTGGTCAAACATTTGAAATTTGACTGTCAAGCAAAATGTTTGACCTTTTGACCACGTCCAAAAAACATTGCTCGTCCAACATTTTTTGCTTGCGTCAAGCAAAAATGTTAACACATCACGCCATAAATTTTGCTTACTTTTACGTTTGGCCGCCTTTCCAACATTGCTTGTCAAACATTTGTTTTGTTATTGTCACGCTTCAACAACTTGCAACATTTCGGCACCTAGCAAAATTTCTTGACAACAAGACATTCGTGCTTACGCATTAGCAAAGGCTTCGTCGTTCCAAAATGTTGGACAACAATGTTTCTGGACCTGGCCAAACCGTCAAACATTTGTTGTGTAGCAAATTTAAAATGTTGGACCAACAATGTTTGATCGTTTGGCCAGGGCCTTAGTCTCGGTTTCATGTGCGATAACTGAGATTCAGGACTCAGGTAATAAGTCTAGGGTCTTGACTATGTCCATAGATATGAATAGCAAATAAAATCAATTGAAGAGTCCGAATGAATTTTATTTGACTATTTAGTTATTTCTATTAGTCTTTCCGCTGTATTCCGCAAGTTGATTGGTGTTCAAAATACCAATTCAGCTTCACTTTTTGATTGATGCATTTCGATCCGCATCTGGATTCATATTCCGCCCCTTTTAAGTATGACCAAAGACGCTTCTGCTTTCTTTCGCCATTGTGAAGTTTTGCACAACTCAAAAACTGTTCATAGCTATGTAGGTATGAAATACTCACGTGTAAAGGGTGGAAATTTCGCTTTTTTAAAAATGTTTCTTCAATGACCATTTGTGTTGCACTGACTATTTGACTTCCCACTAAATATTGTACCTTCAAAGGAAATTCAGGAGGTTGTACCATATACATAGAGACGGTTTTGTGTTGCACTGACTATTTGACAAACGCCACTATTAATATTATACCTAGACAAAGGAAATTAGTTAGCTAGTTAGTTGGTTACTTAGTTGGTTAGTTAGTTGGTTAGTTAGCATAGTTAGTTAGTTAGTTAGTTATTAGTTAGTAAGTTAGTTAGCTAGTTAGTTAGTTAGTTAGTTGGTTAGTTAGTTGGTTAGTTAGTTAGTTAGTTAGTTAGTTAGTTAGTTAGTTAGTTAGTTAAGTTAGTTAGTTAGTTAGTTAGTTAGTTAGTTAGTTAGTTAGTTAGTTAGTTGGTTAGTTAGTTGGTTAGTTAGTTGGTTAGTTAGTTAGTTAGTTAGTTAGTTAGTTAGTTAGTTAGTTAGTTAGTTAGTTAGTTAGTTAGTTAGTTAGTTAGTTAGTTAGTTAGGAAATTAGTTAGTAAGTTAGTTACTTGGTTAGTTAGTTAGTTAGTTAGTTGGTTAGTTAGTTAGTTAGTTAGTTAGTTAGTTAGTTGGTTAGTTAGTTAGTTAGTTAGTGGTAGTTAGTTAGTTAGTTAGTTAGTTAGTTAGTTAGTAAGTTAGTTAGTTAGTTAGTTAGTTAGCTGGTGAGTTAGTTAGTTAGTGAGTAAGTTAGTTAGTTAGTTAGTTTGTTAGTTAGTTGGTTAGTTAGTTAGTTAGTTAGTTAGTAAGTTAGTTAGTTAGTTAGTTAGCTGGTGAGTTAGTTAGCTAGTGAGTAAGTTAGTTAGTTAGTTTGTTAGTTAGTAAGTTAGTTAGTTAGTTAGTTAGTTGGTTAGTTAGTTAGTTAGTTAGTTAGTTAGTTAGTTAGTTAGTTAGTTAGTTGGTTAGTTAGTTAGTTAGTTGGTTGGTTAGCTAGTTAGTTAGTTAGTTAGTTATTTAGTTAGTCAGTAAGTTAGTTAATTAGTTAGTTAGTTAGTTAGTTAGTTAGTAGTTATTAGTTAGTTAGTTAGTTCGTTGGTTAGTTAGTTAGTTAGTTATTAGCTAGTTAGTTAGTTAGTTAGTTGGTTAGCTAGTTAGTCATTATAGTTAGTTAGTTAGTTATAGTTAGTTATAGTTAGTTAGTTAGTTAGTTAGTTAGTTAGTTAGTTGGTTAGTTAATTGGTTATTTAGTTGGTTAGTTAGTTAGTAAGCCGCACTCACTTGCTGTCTTCGCAAGATATGGGTTTCTGTGCTAAGCGCAGGGGGTCCAGTGGATAGCCCAAGGCTAATCAGGGGAGGTACGGCTCTTCACAAATTGTCAGATATAGCCTACCCTATAACAACCAAATGTCTCATCAGCTTAGACCAGCATTATCTTGTTAGCTGTTGCGTGCGATTTGTATATTACCTAATATGGTATGCGATTGTGAAACAGTGTGATTCTTTCTTAATATTGACGAAAGGCCAACGAGAACAAGCCCAATCTAAAGAGATGAGAAAAACAGTTATTTAGTTCAAATGTTTAGTTCGTCTTATTTCAATCAAACATTAAATAAATCGGATCATCTCATATACATTCATTTGTTCACAATAGACGAAGTCGAGATGAGCACTCCTTATACTGTAGACTTCGTTTAATTTTTGGTTGATAAAACAAGTTTTTTTCTTTATAATAACAACTTTATTATAAGAAACACCAGGCTGAAATTTGGTTTAAAATCTTTTGCTATTTCCGAAATTATTTGAGATACACACAAACAGTTCCCCAGCGTGAAGCCCTTGCCTTGAAACGAATTTTAAACATGTTTTTAAGAAGGGTAGGGAGTGATAAATTGGTGAAAAATCACTTCAAAAGTAAGAAACATGCAGGCTGAAATATAAGCTACACGCTTTTTTTTATAAGGAACCTACCTCAAGGCCTAGTTCTTAAAGTTCCTTATTTTTGGACCTCTTTTGAGGCAATTGTAGTTCAAAAAGTTCCTTAATAGTTCCTTAATTTTAACTGCACATACAATGGTCGTAACAATAAAAGAGAGACACTTGCATGTGAGCAAAGCTCGAAACTACTCAAGGAAACATTTGATACATGCTTAACGTACAATTTATGTGATTTTCGACTTCAAATGAATGGAACTTGGCTTTCTAATTCTTGATTATTTGCAGTGATAAAACTATTCAACAATAAAAAGTTCTTTAGTTATTTTCTCTCTAGTAGAACTAAGGTCCTGGCCAAACTATCAAACATTGTTGGTCCAACATTTGAGATTTGCTTGTCAAGCAAAATGTTTGACCGTTCGACCACGTCCAAAAACATTGCTCGTCCCACATTTTTGCGTGTGTCAAACAAAAAAATGTTTTTGAACTTTTTCGAAAACATCACGCCAGCAATTTTGCTTATGTTTGTTTGTCAAGCAATGTTAGATCGTTTGGCCGCCTTTCCAACATTGGGTTCTTTTCAAGCATTTCTTATGTTTTTTGACAAACTGCAACAACTTGCAACATTTCAACACCTAGCAACATTTCTTTGCAATAAGGCGTTCGTGCTTGTGCATTAGCAATAACATTGTTGTTGGACAGCTATGTTTTTGGACGTGGCCAAACGGTCAAAAATTTGTTGTAAAGCAAATTTGAAATGTTGGACCAACAATGTTTGATCGCTTGGCCAGGGCCTAAGAAAAAGATTTGAAAAGTTTAAGCAAACGCAGGGAAGAATCTTTCGCTGGAAGAAAATTTCACGTTTTTTGTGTTTTGATCCACATCCAGAAAGGCACATTCCCGCTAAAATTACTAGAATACGAAATTCACGGGACGATTTTTTAATGTTGCGAAAGTTTCTAGAACATGACATTCACAAAAGATTTTCATGCAGACCCTTGAATTTCAGAAACTGTGCTAGCTAGCCATAGCAATACAATTTAAGCCAGTGGGAAAGCTGGTAAAAAAGTAAAATTGCCTCGAGTTTATTTCCACAAATCATCAGTTTTGCTAGGTGAATGTGAAGGTGTAATGGTGTATTTAGCGCCAGTCGCCAGGATCTCAGTAGTAGGTTAACTAAACAAAACCTCAACCCTGGCTGTGACGCTACCGACTACCATAGCTTGGGCTATAACCCCCATCTTGCTGAGCGTCTGACAACACGAGGCAGCTGGGTTAGACCACAACGCCACAGTATCTTCAATGTTTGCTGAGACACAAAAGTTTGCTCTAGCGCAATTACAAATTTTTTGCACTTGACTGTAAAGACCACGAAATATTTTTTGTTAACCTTTTTCCAACTTTTCAAACAAGCTTTTGACACCAACAAAGTTTGTTTTAAAAGCAGGTCTTAATCTAATAAATGTGGCTTTGCTTGTTTCAACTCACAAATATTTAAAACTCAGCAAAAGTACATTATAATCTACCTGACAAAGTTGTCCCGAACAAATCACAAAATGTCGGCAATGCAAAAATCAGCTGACAAACCCTACCAATAAATAAAATCATTATTTTTTATTTTAAAAATATGATCTCAAACTTTATTTTGGTGATTTAGAAATCAATAATGTAGAAATCATTAAAGATCATTGAATAGAAACTTATATATTTTTACTGTCACCTTTGCTTTGCCTGTGTTTGTTCTGGTGGTGAAGCATACAAAGGGTCTCTGAGAAACTGAAAAAAGGAAATTTTGTTATTTTAATGTTATGTTTTGTTTCCTAGCATTCTATAAAGTTTGTTTGTTTACTGTTGACCTGTGTAGGCAATTTCAGGTCCGATTTGCTTAACACAGAGTACTTAAGTTGTGATGTCACAAAAATCTATTTTAGAATTTCAAAATGTGCTCTTCATTTTGTGAAAGAGCATCAAAAATAATGCCTTTACTTGCAAAATCAGTCAAATTTACCAAACATTGGCTGAGAAATGGCCATCCGAAGAATACATTTCAATAGGAAATCACTGTATTTTGCGACTGGTTCAAAGCATTATGAACCAAAGCAAAAATACAGTAATTTCCTATTAAAATGTATTTCTTCGGATGGTCACCATCTTTTCATTAGCAACTTTAAGTCTAGTCTTCTACTGAACAAAAACATTTCAACCTTCTTTACCGTTTCTCTTGCTTCTCTTGCTTGTTTTCTTCTGTGATAAATCAAACCCAACAAACAAAGTGTTTCCCCTGTGAACATTATCAGAGTTTGAAACCATGGATGGTCAAAACTATGATACTCTTTTCCACTCTTGTCTTTCAAACCAACTGCCCTGAAAAATAAAATTTTAGGCTATTATAATTTAAAACATTAAATTCACTTGTTAGCTATTTAAAATATATTCCAGGCTTAAACCTTATAGGGGTTTGAATTCTGGAACGGGGTAGCACAAGGAAATTATTTGTGATGCCCCCCCCCCCCGAGATCTCATCAAGGTAGTGTGCGCTCTACGGACTGTCTTGGCTAGGGAACTTGGATTTTGGAAAGGAGTTTTGATTTTAAAGGTTTCAAATATGAATTGAGTGTCTTGTCGACTCCTGAAGGCGTGAAGGGGGTCTCTGATTTCGTTAGGCAGGGGGTCCCGAGTTTTGCAAGGGGTCTACATTTTACACGGGGTCTTGAATGGACTCAGGACAGTGGTCTTGAATGTGGGGAAAGGGTCTTGGACTCTGGGACAGTGTTGAAAAGCTGCCCTGAATTGATTGTTACTATATTATGCTAGGCCAAACATTTGCGAGTCTTTTCTGACGAACTGGACTGGAGTGGGCCTAAACAAGACGCTTTCTATACTCACTCGCAATCGTTCTGTGCCTTCTTTGATAATGTATTTATTGAGCCAGTAAGAAGCATTCCAACTGCGAGAAAGATTTGATAGCATGATAACGCCATTTTTGATTGAAGTCTAAACTAATGACAAAATTTCTGGAACTTGCAACTCAGCTCACTTTCATCACAGATTTGAACAATCGCAGATTCCTTGTCGTTGAGGAAGTCAGGAAGGCGACAACCGGAAACACAGGTTGCCCAACGTCATATTTCACGTTTTTAAAAAGCCATCTTTGCAATGCTCATTTTAATTTCAATATAATATACTGACGTTTAAATCAATTTTTGCTTTTCTGGGCAAAATTTAAGCATTTTTAGTAGCTAAAATTCTTGTAAATTCAGATAATAATTTTTCTTTTAAATATCTTTCTGGTCAGCCTGTGGCTTCTGCTGACTTTCACGTGACTAGCACAAGACCCTGCTCGGGATTCGGGAAGTAAACAACTTCTTTTCTTTTTGAAAGCAGCTCGAAGCTGAAGGCTGAAAGATGACGATGATTTTTAAAACTACCCTTATCCTCGCGATATTTGGTTTTCTTTTTGCAAATGCAGACCAGTTTACTGAATCAAGACTTGAACTTGTGAAAGTCCTAAATGTTGGCGAAAGGGAGCTTTTTATTGTCTTCCACAACAAGGCGGGAATATGTCGTTGGTCAATGGTCGAGAAAACTTTGTACGCAACTAACAAGAAATTTGTGAGCAAATGGTAAGAGTTCGGACATTTACAATTTAACAATTCGTTGTGGAAAGTTGATTTATGATAATAAGATCTTGTTTGAGCTTCTTAATACGCATAAAGTGTATTTCTTTCATGTTTTGAGTTGAAGTGAAGTGGCTTATTGGGAAAATTCTGTCGTGCCTTGGCACATATCCAAAATATCGAAATATTATCCAACAAAACCAGACCCATATCAATTTTGTGGAAAATTTAGTATTGAATTTCTACCGCAAACGGTTAGAATGAGCTAAAGTCAGCTGACTTTAGTTCAATGTCTAATCAATAATTTTATCATTTTTATGCATGTGCAGACCATGAAGAAGTGGTGGGGTTATCCATGAAATATTTTTGAGCCTCTAGGGGGAGGCAGTCATTGTCAAGGGGGAAGGAATCTGTGGGGCTCACTAATCAGGGGAGTCACCAATCTGTGGGGTCACCGATCTGTGGGGTTCACCCTGGTCTGGTGCCCCAAACTTTATTGGTGGTTGCTCCAGGTATGAAATAACTTAACAGGTAACAGGATGAGAGTGACCATCAGAAAAGTTTGGGGTACCTAAAAACCCCACTCCCGGAATGAATAGACCTAAAGTTATTGCCGTAAGTGATCACCTTGTGATATTACGGTCTGCATGAAGCCTTTGCACCAAAAGCATGTTTAAGTATGTCTTTGAAAAGGTTAAGGGGTGATAAGTTAGTGAAGAATTGCTTTAAAAATAAGAAACGGTTGGGCTAAAATCAAAGCAAATCCTTATAAAAAAGCATGTAGCAATGTTTACCTCCCAGTAAAACCTACAAAAATTAAATCAGTACCCTTAGCACTCATTCCAGGAAATTTAGTTGGTGTGAATAAGTTATCTTCTCTTCTGTTCTAGGCAAACTCTCCCATTGGCTGGGGGATTGAAAATCAGATCAAATCCAGCTGCAATAACAACCAAAACCAACAAGACGTATGTTTTTGTGCAGGCCATAAATGGACAAGTATACAGCATGTCGCTTACCCCAACCCAAAATCCTAAATTTGGAAGTTGGTCTATGGTTGGTGGATCCAAACTGCCTTGGAATGAAGGTAATATTGCTTCAATGTAAATGTAACGGTCGCACGCAATGGTCTGCAGCAAAGAAGTGCTGTATTTTTGTCAAGATGATCTTTACCTGGCATTAAACAACAAAGCCATAGCTTTGACTATGGAAAGATATTTCGCTGGAAAATCCTGTCGTTTTGCATGTGTGATCATTCGCATGCCTTGGGTGATTTGGGTGTGTGTGGAGGAGTGAGCCTGCGATCCCATGCCTCCAATCAGAAAGACTGGGCTATGACGCTTAATTTGAGTGTGGCTTACGGATTTTGCAATGCTTTTTTTACCATTTGCAGAAAAAGCTACGGCTTGCATTTTTTGGTGTGGATTGACCTGGGTTTTACAGCATTATGCATGCAGCTGTAGCTTTTAAAAGGCAAAAATGCTACATACGCATCATTCTCATGCATCTCTTCTGTCAACGAGGATTGATTCTATTACTTTGTCTTTACAGGAGCACAGTTACGAGGTTTTGATAGCGTCAGAGCTGTAGTGTATGATAACAGGCCATATGTTTTGTCAAGAAGTATGACCAATTCTTCTAAATGTTTCTGGACAAGTATGGATGCAAAAGGAAAATGGTCTGCATGGAGTTTACTTGGTGGGGGCTCCGCTACCTTAATGACGGATGTATCTTTGGTCTATAACTCCTTTTCTAAGGTAAGGTACTTTAATTATGGTTAAAAGTTTTTAAGGGAACTTCCAGTGTAAAATGATGTTCAAGGTGAAATGGTGTATTTAGCACCAGTCGCTTAGCTTCTCGGTAGCAAGTTAACTAATCAAGACGTCAATGCTGGCTGTGATGCCACCAGCTCGGGCTTGAACCCCCTACCTCCCAAAGCATCTGACACCACAAGCCAGCTGGATGACACCATGATGCCACAGCACCTTCAAAGATGTGCAGCACTGCTGCAACGTAGAGGCATCTGCATCTTATAATGCTAAGCGGGCTATTTGAAAAATCTTTGAGTGTTACATAATTTCAAAATTACTAGAAACAGCGGAAACATCTCTGGCCATACTTAAAACCTTTTTTTTTCTTCTGACATTCCTCAGAGCATAAACCTCAGAAATAAACCGAAATGATTGACTTAGGTGGAATTTATACCCAGATGCAAATCAAAATGCATCAATCAGAAAATAAAGCTGAATAGACATTGTTTTTCAAGCACCAGTCAGCTTGCAGGATACAGCAGGAAGGCCAATAGGATAGATTGAAGAGTCCAAGAGAGAAAACGAACTCTTGAAAATAAACAAAACAAAACAAAACACACAGTATGAAACAAATCTTTAAATCAAACAAAGCGAAGCAAAGTCTTAAAAGCAAACGAAACGAAACAAAACAACTGTTTAAAACAAACGAACAAAACAAAATATACGCTTCAAAACAAACTCTAATCCTTGCTGGAAAAATGCTTCAGAGTTGTTTCTGCTGTTTCTCGCAATTTAGCTATGGTTCAATGAAGTTATAGTCATTGTCAATGGCTATGATAGTCCGTTCATCTATTGCAGAGTCATTTATTCAATTTTCCTGATTTCTATCACTGCCTGGCCAAACGATCAAGCATTTTTGTCAAGCATTTAATTTTTGCTTCTCAAGCAAAATGTTTGACCGTTTAGCTATGTCGCAAAACTTCGCTTGTCAAACATAGTTTGCTTGCATCAAACAAAAAATGTTTTGAAACTATTTCAAAAACATTGTGTTCCAAATTCAGCTTACTTTGCTTGCCAAACAATATTTTGTGACATGGCCAAACAGTCAAGCATTACTTGTAAAGCAATCTCAAATGTTTGACCAACAATGTTTGACCGTTTGGCCACGGCTTGAGACTCAAGGATTGTTGATGTGATGTAAGAGACGTTGGGGAGGAGGACGTGCTCTCTGAAGCCGAACCGACCGAGTAAGCAAAAAGTCGTGAGTGACTCGAGTTTATAATGTTTACCGTTTTGTTGTGTTAATATATTTCTGTTGTTGCAAACCCTACCTGTGTCGATTCCTTTAGTGTTTGTCTCCTTCAGCGCTGGCTAGTTACAGCAATAATGGCGAATCCTGGGCTCCTATTTCTCGAAAAACAATTAAGGTATGGTTCGTCTTTGAGTTGTACAAAACTTCAAAATTGCGATGAACAGCGGAATCATTATCGGGCATACTTAAAAAAGCTTTTTTCGTCTGACACTCCTCAGAGTACGAACGTCAGAAACAGACCCAAACAATAATGATTCCGCTGGTCATCGTAATTTTAAAGGTATGGTTCATTGTGGATGATTTCTAAAGTTCCGTTACTTTTTTAAATAGTATTTGGAAGCATTTACTGTGATGAATGATGGTTATATGTATAGAACGTGGCAAACAGGTAGGTAATTTTCAATTAACATCTCTGTTAATGTGATAGGAAAAGCAATGAAGTCCGTATTTTTAGGTAGATTTGGGGCCTGTTTATATGAGCCCGCTTACCTGGCCAGCCCACTATGCGAGACAAATTTTAACTGTTCATATGGGAGAATTCTGGCCTGCCTACCGAGACGGAATCGTTCATTTCGGCTACATTTCGGCAACTACAAAGCCGTTTGTGGTTTCACATGCATGTGCTGTTGAAACAATTCCATCCCGCTTAGAAACAATTCTAGCCCGTGTTCATATGAGAAATTTTCAGCCCGCTTGCCGAGATCTCGCAACTGCTCCAGCAGGCTGAGACTGGCTTACCGTATGAACAGGATTGAATTTTGTATGGAAATTGTGGATTAGGTGGGATCTCGCTTAGTGGGCTGGCCCTGTTTCCCTGTACTTGGAGAGACCTTATTGTTTTGTGGTACGTTATAAGCAAAGTGTGCTATAAACGGGGTGTTTTCTTTAGTTTCTGTTGCTCGAGTGACAATTATGCTTTTATCGCTTTATCGTAGATAATATACTGTAGTAATTCGGTGAGGACCGAAAAACTAGATATTTTAGACGGCGGAGGGGCTGGGGGGGTACTTAATATATCTTGCTGCTATATGGGGGTGCTTAGTATATCTTGCTGACGGAAAATACACTCCTTTCCTGGTATCGAGTTTCCCTCTCTTTTCTAGCACCGGGTATCAAAAGAAAGTACTTTTTCTGAAGCCGATTATCGAAAGGGATGTTTTGTAAGAATGGACTGTTACTTCAATGTTGTGCAGCGTGGCCTTTAGGTTTGGGAGCATACTTTTGGCCAAGTTTTTCTAATGCCGGGTATCATTTTGGAGGGGAAATTCTGGAGCCTTATCAAAAACTCGTTTCTTGGGGTGCACATGCACAACCCGGACTGAATAAACTCAAGCATCCCCTGGTATTTTAACACCAAACTCATTAGGAAGCCATTATCGTGAATGCACTAAGATCTGGAACAAACGATTTAGCTTGGAACTCGTGGAATGAGCAGGAATAAATGGAACTGAAAGGAACCAATGGAACATGCTGAAACAAAGTTGGAACAACTTCGAATCAGAGGGAACAAATGGGAACTAAGTAAGAATCGGTGGGAATAAATGGAATCAGAGGGGATAAGGGGGGTCAAACAGGGAAACACCGAAAAAGATAAAGGGACTGCGAGCACACACAAAAAGGAAATTGCCGCAAATAAGTGAGAGCAAGTTGGCCTAGTTGAAACAAAATGGGGATCAATGACGATCGCGGGGAAAAGCAAGAATAAAGCCTGAAACAGCTAGGATCACAGAAAACAAGTGGGAACAAAGTGGGGATTCTTTTACTCTATTTGTTGCAAGCTGCAAGCTAATAGGCTGATCTCAGGCTGATCTGGGCTGACCTCATTCTTCAAACATGGCTAATGGGTACCTTTAATTAGTACCAGCATTTAGTCGAGCTGCTCATTTAAAAATAGAGTATGTATGTTAAAACTTTGTTGTTTATTGTTAGAAGACTGATAAATCGCAAAGGTTACTTTATTCTTTGGTAATTTGAGTGAAATAATGTCCACTTTTTGTAGGTTTCTCTGACTGGCATTCCTGGGACAAAACCGGTTACTTTGCACCAAAATCTCTGCATGCACCAGTGGCCCATGCAATGGACACCAATATGTTTAATGGAAGAATCAATGTCTTTGTTCATGGCACGGATGGCAAAGTGCACCACATTTGGCAGACAACTTGTGATAAGGTTCCAAATCCATGGGGTTGGTGTACATGGAGTACTTGGAATACCATTGGTGATGGAATGCCGTTAATTATGAATGTGGCTAATACACTTAGCATTGCTAATAACATGCATCTTGGCATTGAGGTAATTCCAAATTTTAAAATATTTTGCTGTCTTAAGGCCTGGCCAAACTACGAGACCTGTCACGCGCAACATTGATATCGTCCCCTTGGTGTCTCCCAGTTTTGCCACCTAGGAAACTTTGTGGTGCGTGACAAAATTTGTAGCAAGA
The DNA here is from genome assembly GCA_014526335.1 of Chrysaora quinquecirrha. NCBI lineage: Eukaryota > Metazoa > Cnidaria > Scyphozoa > Semaeostomeae > Pelagiidae > Chrysaora > Chrysaora quinquecirrha. Next base: position 770,347 of record JACTAT010000054.1, on the reverse strand, counting down.
GACACGTTAAAGTTTCTTGGGAGACAACAGATACATTTCTTGTCTCCGCAACATCAAATGACTTGGGGGACATCTTGTTCGCTTGTCACCAGCATGTTTAGCCACCCTGGGAGACACGTTTAGACTTAGCTTTAGAGTGTACTTAATTCATTTGGCGACGGATGTAATAACAAATTCTTAATTGTAACTCTAGAATTGACTGTTGCCGAATACCAAATACCACAAAAGATGGGATTTTAACCTGGACGGCATGATCAGAGAGCCAATGCGGTTTTCACTGAGCTATAAGACCCTGGCCAAAGGATCAAACATTGTTGGTGAAACATTTGCAATTTGTTTGTCAAGCAAAATGTTTGATCGTTTGGCCACATCCAAAAAAAAACATTGCTCGCCTGACAATGATTTTGAAATTTTTCAACAGCAACACGCCACAAATTTTGTTACTTTTGCTTGTCAAGCAATGTTTTTGGACGTGGCCAAACGGGCCCAAGGCTCTCCTCCCGTTTGGTCTTTTTTGTGTTTCGGCAACTATGTTGAGCCTACTTCAGCACCATGCGTATTTGCATATTTGCACTTCTGAACAGCAGTGTTTGTGTCTTGAAGAAAGTCTTTTCCTTGGGCCTTTTAAATCTTTTAAAATTAACTACTTTTTCGTTGCTGTTTAGTTCTATTAACATTGCTGTACATAATAATTGATCTTATCTTAACTTCAGGTCTTCACTGTCGATAAAAAAGGCAAATTATATTACATGTGGCAAGCAAAGAGACATGGCGATTGGAATAAATGGGCCCCTGTATCAGGATCTCAATCTGAACCTTTGACTACGCTAGCGAATGTTATGGATGATAAAACCGGCTGGTGGATTGCCTTTGGTCTGGATTCGTCTGATAATGTATTTTTCATACAAGAAAATCGATCTTTTGCTGTTTCTCCAACTAAAATTACCTCAGGAGAAGTCGTTCAAGTCAAATGGTCTGTTCCTGTTGACCAAGCTACACATCTAGATTGGATAGGTGGGTTTATTTACACATTTCTCTTTGTATCTGAATTTCTTCTTTTTAACGCCCATCAGGAGCTAGATGAAAAGGAGATGGTGTACCGTATTTCTTCGATTGTAAGCCGCGGCTTACATCCCCATATACTAATTCAGATTGAGGCTACGAGCGTTTTTGCTAATAGTCATTCCTTGGGCAAGCTGCCCAAGCCAAAACGCTTACTTTCGTTGAGACCAAGGGATAGGCGTGCCATCGCCCCTAAATTTCTCATTCTTCTCTCTCTTCTAGGGTAATTGGGGCTTCCCATCTTTGACCTTTGTAACTAAGCTAAGTTTGAATTTAAAATTGAGATTCACTTAAAGTTTACGACTAAGACTAAGATCAAGACTAAGATTAAGATAACGACTAAGATTAAAATTAAGATTAAGATTAAGATTAAGATTATGATTCTGTTAACTACAAGTTAAGTTCAATACTAAGATTAACATTAACATGACGATTCATATTGAATTTAAGTCTAAGACAAAGACTAAAGCTAACATTAAGACTGATAAAGATTAAAATTCTCATTGAGATTAAGATTCGGAGCAAGTATAGCAACTTAGAGGTTCAATCCCCTACAGGAGACCGAGTCCTTGCGAGGCGGTGGTCTCAGACGAGTACTGAAGCCAGGTGTTTACATGCAACATACCTTACCATAATGAGGCTGATCGATTTTTCAAATTAAGTATCTCTGAGCTCAGTTGGGGGTTTTGTTGCTGTGGCTTAAAATTGAGGACGATTTACTTTTTAGAACATCATTTGGTGTGACATATGAACTAAGGCGGCTTACAATCGAAGAAATTTTGTAGTTCGCCAATCGCTAGGATCTCAGTAGTAGGTTAACTAATCGAGATAAATCGTAGAAGGTATCGATATTTGAAAGTTCTTAGGAATTTTGTCTTTAGTAGCATGAGTTCTTCAAATTTTTAGGCCTTCTACGTGTAGCTCCCTTACATTGGTTCTTGCAAAAAGCGTGTTTCTCATTTGAATTTGCCACATAAGAAGTTGTGAGAATCAGCGGAAACATCTCTAGACATAATTACGCGCTTTTTTGTCTGACACTCATCAGAGTATTAAGGTCAGAAACAGGCCGAAGGTATTGAATCGAAATGTACCTATTAGAAAGTGAAGCCGAATTGGCATTGCCACTTAAGAAGTTACGGGAAACAGCCGAAAACGTATCTGGATATACTTAAAACCTTTTTGTCTGACACTCGAGTGTAAACGTCAAAAACAGACCGAAACAATTATGACTAATGCAGAATTGATATCCAAATGCGAATCGAAATGCACCAATCAGAAAATGAAGCCGAATTGACACTTGAGGAGGGTAAACAAAAGACTCCCAGGGTGAAAAGTAAAGTTCTGCTTTGTTATTAGCGAATTTGATTTGAATTTTTCTTTGATTTTCAGGAGTTTATCAACATGGCTCCAGCAGTTACAGATATGTTGACTTTTACTACGTTGGAGGAACTCAAAACCCTTACAAAGATCCTGTGCCAACTGGTCAACTGAAATTCAAATCGTATCTTCCTGCTGGGACTTATGACTACCGATATCTGTAAGTTACTGGGTTATCCCGATACGAGGTGGAATACGTTGCAAAACTATGCTTTTTTGGCCTCGCATCTACACTATATATACCAGCACAGTTTTGAGATGAAAGCGAAATGAAATTAATACCATACACTAACCAGGTTCATCTGAGAACGGCAAAGTGTAACCCGTTTAGTACCCGTACAGTTTGATGTTTGAACTAGAGAAAGCAATTAATCTTCGTTCTTGTTGATATAAAACAATAAAGTTCAGAAAAATAACGTCCGAAAATGAAACGTAGCAAACCATGCCTACACATCAGTTTTGCTCAAATCGATTAAAATTTTGGCCTACATTTTTCAACATGTTTCGATGCTGAGATGTTATAGCAAACCATACCAACATGCTTGCCTATTTTCAGCCAACATGTTGGCCAACAATGTTGGTACGGTTTTGGCCCGGCTTTCGATGCTGAGATGGTATAGCAAACCGTACCAACATGCTTGCCTATTTTCAGCCAACATGGTGGCCAACAATGTTGGCAGGGTTTGTGCCCGGCTTTAGATTCTGAGATGGTATAGCAAACCGTACCAACATGCTTGCCTATTTTCAGCCAACATGGTGGCCAACAATGGTGGCACGGTTTGCACCCGGCTTTAGATGCTGAGATGGTACAGCAAACCGTACCAACATGCTTGCCATTTTCAGCCAACATGTTGGCCAACAATGGTGGCACGGTTTGCACCCGGCTTTAGATGCTGAGATGGTATAGCGAACCGTACCAACATGCTTGCCATTTTCAGCCAACATGTTGGCCAACAATGGTGGCACGGTTTGCACCCGGCTTTAGATGCTGAGATGGTATAGCAAACCGTACCAACATGCTTGCCTATTTTCAGCCAACATGGTGGCCAACAATGTTGGCAGGGTTTGCGCCCGGCTTTAGATGCTGAGATGGTATAGCAAACCATACCAACATGCTTGCCATTTTCAGCCAACATGTTGGCCAACAATGGTGGCACGGTTTGCACCCGGCTTTAGATGCTGAGATGGTATAGCAAACCGTACCAACATGCTTGCCATTTTCAGCCAACATGTTGGCCAACAATGGTGGCACGGTTTGCACCCGGCTTTAGATGCTGAGATGGTATAGCAAACCGTACCAACATGCTTGCCATTTTCAGCCAACATGTTGGCCAACAATGTTGGCACGGTTTGCGCCCGGCTTCAGATGCTGAGATGGTATAGCGAACCGTACCAACATGCTTGCCTATTTTCAGCCAAGGTGTTGGCCAACAATGGTGGCAGGGTTTGCGCCCGCTATAATAGAAACTTTCCTTTTATTTTCAGAGTTAACAAACGATACATCCCCGCAATTCAGGCATCTTTAGTTGTAACCAAAGGTCCTTCTGATGTAGAATGGGTTCAGGTTTTCCGTGGATTATTCACAGGATTTCAACTGAAAAATATCAGTGTTGAAACTTGCGTAAAAGATGCTGAGAAAGTCGTGGAGAATTTCAAACAAGCTTTTGACGCTTTTGAAGATCGTGAGATCTTTAAAGGATTGCATCTTATGGGATATGGTCTTGGAAATGCTCTTGTTGCAATGAAAGATTGCCAGCTTGAAGCCACAGTTGTCAATGGAATCAAGAAATTTGTTGAAGATTTAACATCATGCATCAAAGGTAGGCACATGAAATTTGCTGTTTTCCTCAGGTAGTTAGTTAGTCTGTAAGTTGGTGGGTTGCTTAGCTAGTAAGGTAGTTATTTGGTTTTTTTACCTATAACGTTAGCTAGTATCTTATTTAGTTAATTAGATAATCACTTGTTAATTAGTTATTTTGTTTGTCAGCTGTTGATTAGTTAAGATACAGTATACATAATATACTATTTTTAGAGCTACTTAGTTTGTAAGTTCGTTGATAGTTATCTAGTAAGTAAGCTTTTATAAGTTTACAGTAAGTTTGTTAGTTAACTAGTTAGTTATTTAGGTAATTAGCTAGTTAGGGATAGAGTTACCTATAGTTAGATCGTTATATAATTAACCAGTTAGATTAGTTAGTTAGTTAGTTAATTAGTTCGTTAGTTAGTTAGTTAGTTAGTTAATTAATAAGTTAGTTAGTTGGCTAGTTAGTTAGTTAGTTAGTTAGTTAGTTAGTTAGTTAGTTAGTTAGTTAGTTAGTTAGTTTGTTAGTTAATTAGTTAGTTAGTTAGTTAATTTGGTTCTCATCTAGTTAGTTAGCTCGTTTATTAATTAGCTAGTTAAGTAGTATGTTAGTTAGTTAGTTAACTAACTTGTGAGTTTTTCAGTTAGTTGGTTGGTTGGTTACTTTGCTTGTTAATTGCTTGATTTGTTAGCGTATTAAGAAGTTAGTTTGTTACTTTAAGTGTTTGATTCTTCGTTTGTTTTATCATTTTCGTTTATTTTTTTTTTATTTTATATTTACAGGAAGCTGTGTCCATTTTGCGATTGACGTGATCAAAGAAATCATTATCTTGTTTGAGAACATGTACGAAATATACGGTGACATCCTAAGTGCTTCAAATTCATTCAAAATCAAGGCTTATGAGCAAGGTAGGTGACATACCCTTTCGTTGAAAGTAACTGTAACTTTTTAAGCTAGACAACCTGTGTATTGTTATCGTTATGTCATACACATGCATTCACCAAGCTGAACTACCTGTGGAAAATGCCAAAATAAAAGCCAGGCAAAAACAAAAGCCAAAAATATTTTATTGTTTGCTGTAAAATCTCGATGTCACATTCTAGATCTACAGCTTGTGATTCATAGTGACCATGCACGATCAAGACAAGCTCAATATGCCCCCTCTCTCTGAAGCCCCCTTTTTGATAGCCTCCCCATTTCGGTCATTAAGGCTACGTTGACATGAGAGAAAGTGGATCGAATCTACAGTAGATCGGTTCCCTCAATGCAGAAATAGGTCGGATCTAAACTGGAACGCTTTTCAAAGCGATCCAAAAGTAGGTCGGTTCGCGGACCAGAAATGGATCGGATCTATGAAATTGTGTGTAAACGCAAAGCCTATCCGTACCAAAAGTAGATCGAATCCACTTTAGATCCGATCCACTTTAGATCCGATCCACTTTAGATCCGATCCATTTCTGCTCGTGTAAACGTGGCCTAACTTGTTTAAAATTATTATCAACGTTTTTATCTAGTTAATTCTAAGCCTCCTACTTATAATCCCCCGTCTAATAAAAGTTCCCTTTGAAAATCGTCAAAATCATATACTGACTGCTTGGATGGGGCTTTTACCATACAGTGTGCATTCAACAAGCTGAAGAACCTGTGGCCAAACGCATAAACACACACGCAAACACGCAGTAAATGCAACTGAATCTTTGTTCAAATCTCTATCTTCGCTCAACAGGTGGGTTCAATATTGGTCGAATGGTGAATGCATGTATTTCAGGACGATGAACACGACATAGGAACGAATATGATAGTTTAAGGATTTTCCATATTTTTGTGATTCTGAATTTCATAATATATTTTTCTACAAAGATTTATACATTGGATTGTCTAAGATTGATTTTATAAAGAAATTTAAATTTTGTAATTAGATTTTTTTTTAACTTAGCTCTAATAGTAATGTGAAATTAGCCAAGCAGGTTTTACCAAGATGGCTGTCCGCGTAGTCATCTCTACTTAGGCCCTGGCCAAACGATCGAACATTGTCGGTCAAACATTTGAGATTTGCTTGTCATGCAAAATGTTTTACCGTTTGGCTACGTCCAAAAACATTGCTCGTGCAACATTTTTTGTTTGCATCTAGCAAAAAATGTTTTTGAATTTTTCCACAAACACCACGCCATAGATTTTGTCACTTTTCTTGTCAAGCAATGTTTTTGGACGTGGCCAAACGGTCAAACATTTGTTGTAAGGCAAATTTAAAATGCTGGGCCAACAAATGTTTGATCGTTTGGCTAGGGCCTAATTCAGTTTATATTTCCTTTTAAATAGCGAATCAGCGAGCTTTTCGTGACCACGTGATAAAACCTACGTTTTTTGTTGGCGGATGTCAAAATGCAAACAAAAATTTATGAATGAATAGATGAATGAATGAATGAAAAATGATTTTTTCCTAGTTTCTCAGTAGTTTAAGTTGTCAGGTAGATGCAAGCTCGTGTTGCCGGTATTGCAAAGTTTTATGTTTAATATCTCAAATATAGTTTTGATGCTTACGTTTCGGTCAAGCATGGTTAATTTCGTCCTAGACTTTTCCAAAAAAGGCTTTTAATATGTCTGCGTCACTCTTATCCATACGTGGTTTATACGGACCGTTGGGCATGTATGTACCTGCTTTGCTTGTACTGCCTGACTTGTTTGTGATTTTTTTCTGTTTTAAACTAAACCTGTTAATCAGGTTTTTGTCTGAATGAAACAAGTTTCCACCTGTTTTAAACGTCTTGAATGAATCGTCTATTTTTAGAAACTGTTTCCATTCATAATTTCTCCACGTCGAAATAAAAATTCGATTAGGATTTTTTAGTTTTTTTGTGAAACCTATTTCTTTTTTTAACAACTCTGGTTATGTTCACTACAATTTCAGATGATTCTCTCTTGGAGAATGATTACATGTTAAGCCAATTTTGTGTAACATATGTTTTGGCCATATGTTTAATTTTGTCCAATTTCTTATGTTATTTTCGATCGGGATAATCTCATTTCTTTTTATTTACTGACCTAGTGCTCCTTCCTTTTTCCTTTTCTAGTGTCACTTAATAAAAACACTGTTTATCAGAAACTCTACGGATAATGATCAACTAAAATTGTGAAAAAAATTTCACTGTTTTCTCGAAATTCTTTTTTCTAACGAGGTTTTCAGACATATATTTGACCAACATCACAATTTTTTGTAACTAAAAACTGTACACATACGCTGAAGGGTTAGTTTCCTTAATGTACGAGAACTCTGACCAAAAATATTAAAATTAAATATAGAAACAATACTGCAAGCCCTGACCAAACAGTCAAACTTTGTTTGTCAAACATTTGAATTTTGCATTTGCAAACAAAATGTTTTATTGTTTGGTCACGTCTTAAAACCATGGTAAAACAATACTTATCAAACATAGTTTGTTTCTCAAATTTGCAAAGCAAATTCTGCTTTTGAAGCAATTTTTGTGACCTGACCAAACGTTGAAACATTGCTTGATAAACAAATTTCAAATGTTTCAAAAACAGTGTTTGATCGTTTGGCCAGAGGCCTATTCAGCTTCGTATTCAGTTTCCTTGAGCTTCGAATTCATTTGTCGTCAGCGTGAACATTCATTTTAATCCATCCAGTTGGATATTCGTCAGAATCAAGTTTCACATTCCTTTAAATCCAGTATTTCAGTTAATTTTGTATTGTAGAAACAGTTTTACTAAAAATTTCACTTTTTCTTTCAATCAGGTGGCTTCTGTGTGGGTCGTGTTGTACACGCGTGCGTCAATTTACGTTTGAACAGCACAGACACGAAATTTGCAATCAAGAAAATTCGCTAACAACGACTGCACTCCACTCGCATAAACACTCCTGTAAGTAATAATAAGACAATTTTTGTATGTACTAAATTTATTATGCACGGTGTTTTTCAATTTCTAAATGTATTGCTTTAATTTATGTTTATTTTTAGCTAAATTTCATTTTGAAATTACGAGATTTTGTTTTCCCGTCGGTTCTCTTATACAGTTACACCTCTTCTTTGCTAAGGCTGATAATCAAATCGCTGTAAGCAATTAATTTGATATGAAAGAGGGATTTGCTAATGAATTTGTAAAGAAATGAAGATGCTAATGAACATGGTATGAATGAAGATGCTAGTAAATATTGTGTGCAATGATGAATGTGGTATGAAATGAAGATGCTTTGAAAAAGGTATGAAATGAAGATGTTTATGAATAAGGTATGAAATGAAGATGCTACGACTGTGGTATGAAATGAAGATGCTATGAATAAGGTATGAAATGAAGATGCTATGAATGTGGTATGAAATGAAGATGCTATGAATGTGGTATGAAATGAAGATGCTATGAATGTGGTATGAAATGAAGATGCTATGAATAAGGTATGAAATGAAGATGCTATGAATGTGGTATGAAGTGAAGATGCTATGCATGTTGCATGAAATGAAGATGCTATGATAGTGGTATGAAATGAAGATGCTATGATTTTGGTACGAAATGAAGATGCTAACGAATGTAGTATGAATCGGTGATGCTATGATTGTGGTATGAAATGAAGATGGTATGATTTTGGTACGAAATGAAGATGATATGAATGTGATATGATATGAAGTTGCTTTGAGTACGGTATGAAACAAGATGCTGTGATTACAGTATTAAATGCAGATGCTATAATGAATTCGGTATGAAAGGAAGATGCCAATGGATTTCATATGAAATGAAGATGCTTATGAATTGGATTGATGAAGGGACAAAACAGAAAGTACCAATAAATACTTTTTGAGATACGCTGTGAAATACAGGATAACTTGGCGCGCGCCGCTGGCATGTTCTTTTTTGTAAATATCTTCGAAAACTGGAGACATATTCTGTGTAAACAGCAATTCTAGATTTATTTCGAGTAAATCATGTGGCCAACTCAATTTCTTAAACAACGTTTATTCAGCAAGCGAGTATTTGTTTCCTATTTACTTTATAATTAAGAAATATTTCTTTACAGGTAGACGCTTTTTTTTATAAGGAACCACTTTATAAGGAACCTACATGTAGAAGGCCCGAAAATTTAAAGAACTTATACTACTAAAGAGAAAATCATTAAGGAACTTTTGAATGTTGAATACTTTTATCACTGCAAATAATCAAGAATTAGAAAGCCGGTTCCATTCATTTGCAGTCGAAAATCACATAAATTGTACTTTAAGCATGTATCCAATGTTTCTTTGACTAGTCTCGAGCTTTGCTCACATGCAAATGTCTCTCTTTTATTGTTAAGACCACTGTATGCGCAGTTAGAATTAAGGAACTATTAAGGAACTTTTGGAACTACAATTGCCTCAAAAGAGGCCCAAAAATAAGGAACTTTAAGAACTAGGCCTTGAGGTAGGTTCCTTATAAAAAAAAGCGTGTATTTCTGTATTTTTGACTGCATAAAAGAAGTTTTAAAACTCGGCTTGGCAGAATATTTCTAAAAATGATTACATGTTTTTAATTTCATCCATTTAATCTCTTTTAGTAATACTGTTAATGAAGCTAACTTAATGATAAGCAACTGTAACGAAAGGTTCATAGTAAAGATAATTTAATGCCATTATACTTTATTACGAAATGTATTTGGAGTACAGATTCGTTAATCACATCCTCTCAGAATAATATTGTACTTCATAGCCAATAATTGAAAAGTGTTTTTCCTTAGGCATATCATGAAACATAAAATTAATATAAAATAGCTATAATTTGTTTTTAGGCGGTAAAATTTAGTCTAAATGTGCATCCCATTTGGAGGCATTAAGTGCCACGAAGCATTTAATTTCAAAAGGCAATAAATATATTTCGCACGAAGCAGTAATCAACGAAATACCGCATTTCCTCTATAACAATATTAAATTTTGTTTTTGGTAAGGCGCATTCTGGGTTCTCGGTGTTCTCTAACCAACCAGAGAGATGCAAACCATTTCTCCCTGTCTCACGCCGAGGCATGAGGCCTGCAGACAAAAGAAAGGAATGTCTGTCATTCGATTGGCTTAATTTCCCGCATTCTGCACACGTGTTCATAATAACAAAACAGGTTCATCAAGCTTCTTGCATCATTGAGAAAATTCGACAACGTGATAATTGTGTTTCTGTTTCTGTCTGTTGTGGTTGTACAAGCCATCAACCATAGTTTTTATCAATCGCAAGCTGGAACGAAGAACTTCAAGCGTTTTCAAGGTCAAATTGAACGATATCTACTGATCGAGCTGTTCTTATTAGCCCTACTGACCTTTCTCTGCAACAATCAAGTGTATCTTCAACGTGGAGAAATTGAATCAAAATGACTCAAGCAGAAACGTTGGCTATAAACCAAGAAAACAGCGATGATGGAGAAGCAGACACACTTTTCAAGCCCCAAAGCGAAGAAACCCCAACAAACACGAAAATAGAACTGAAGAAGAACTTATCATTAGTCAATGGCGTTGGCCTAATCGTCGGTACGATTATTGGCTCCGGGATTTTCATCTCCCCAAGCGGGGTTATCGCCAACGTTGGATCTGTGGGGCTGTCGCTAATCATCTGGCTTGTATGTGGTATTATTGCTTCAGTTGGGGCTTTTTGCTACAGCGAGTTGGGGACAGCAATTCCCAGACAAGGAGCTGAATATCACTATCTCTTTACTGCTTTTGGGCCTGTACCGGCGTTTCTGTTTGCGTGGACTGGTATCTTGGTTATAAGACCTGCTGCTGTCGCTGGGGTTTCCATGGTTTTTGGTAACTATGTCACAAAACCCTTCTACCCAGATTGCGAACCCCCGACTCATTTGATCAAACTGTGTGCCTTTTGCTGCATTGGTAAGAAAACATGATAAATTTATTCTTATGTTTTTACTACATTGTAGTGTTAATTTCATGTTTGAGTAACTTTGAATGAAATGAATGGATGAATGGTCACGCCCCTTGAGCTGGTTGTCTGTCGCCACAGGAACTAAAAAATGTTCGCGAAATTTACAGAAATGCAGAAATCTTCCGAAATCTTATTTTCCGCGTTTAATCGGACCTAAGGCTTTCTATATCGTTATTTTGAGGAGAGTACTTTATTGTTCAGACGTGCTGCGCAAGTTTTCCAAAAGTACGCAAAGAACCCATGTATAGAAAATCAAAGAAATTTTGCGTCTTTTTTCTTCATATAAAAGTGACAAGAAACTTATACTTTGTCCACAACAAAAAATTTCTTAATCTCTTTGAAAATTTTGATACTTCAATTTTCTAAGCAGTTTTTTCTTACATTTCTTGGGGATCGAAATTTTATTGTTTCAAAGCAACTTACCCTAGAAATAAAATCTATACGCTTACGCTTACTGTAGCTGCTTTGCTTTTTGAACTATGGAATCTTAACGTGTAACAAAAGTTCGTTTCTCGAGGCTATATTTCTAATCCTAAAGATTGTTAAGATCTGCGAGTTTCTAATCAGCTTGGGGCCCAGTACTAAAAGTTTCTTAACCAACATTGATCTCAGTATTGAGTTTCTTATAGACGAGTTTCTTGTAAAAAAAAGCGCGAAGAACAGAGTTTACTTTTCATAATCATTGCAACCTCAGAAATCTTCAAATGTTAAGATGATGGTGATGATGATGATGGTATAAGTGATTCAGGTTCTCTGGTAAAAATCCATTTCTCTCTGGGTCTGCTTCTATAAATTGCTTATTACTTTGTATTTCATGGGATATTTATTCATTCCAGAAAATTAGCTATTTAGCTTGACGACCCCGATTATTAGCACCAGATTATATAGCCTTTTAAAGACTCTACTCGCCGAATTCCGATCATCAAGTTCCCGTTCCATTCCATTCCGCCAGTCAGTAAATTATCTTTGAGAAATTAGTGCACAAATGAAGGTGACATGAACTTTCGCCAGAGTCCGGGGAGGTTAGCCCTCCTTTACTTCCTGGAAATCTCCCCAGACTTTAGCGAAAATTCAGGTCACATTTTAATAATAACTGAGTAAGTCAAAGTTTTCTTTAACCAAGCTGTTGTGATTGCAGCACCACAGTTGTATGTTATCTTCATCGACGATCGACCTATGATTTCCTACCACTTTAAAGCGGGTTTCAAGTAGGAAATGTTTTCGCTACTTCAATTATCATGAAATGTAAGATGATTACGATTTGTAGTCTTTTAAAGCGGATATTTTGGCAAGTTTTTCGGTCTCCGTTTTGCAGACGTCTTTGTGGCGCTGTGAAGGCGCTGCAATTGCTGTTCTTCATGTACAAGTCACATGATAAACTTGCTCATGATTCTTAACTGCGAATTGTTATTGCATAATATGAATGACGAAATCAAACCAGCTGATTTCTATCTGCAATTTGATTGGTTGATATTCAACCTTCTTGATTCTGATTGGTCAGATCGGTGTTCTGTTGTGCGTGAAAACAATGAGTGCATTTTTCGCGCCTTAATGGTTCTTATTTCGTGTTGTTAACATGTGCTTCGAACATTCATTCATGCTGTGTTTCGGGGAAGGATTTTTCTGAGCTTCGAGTTACAAACTTTGTTTTATTCGAGCCTGTTTGTACCGATCGGAAGCCGGCATGAGTGAAAGTGAAAAAGAAGGCCTTCGTACGGCCACTGATGATGCAGGAGAAAGAGTTTATTCGCCTCCAGAAGCAGACATTAAAGTTTCAGGTGGACTGAAAAAGAACGTTAGCCTAATCAATGGTGTGGGCCTAATCGTAGGCAGTATCATCGGATCGGGAATTTTCATCTCACCGAAGTCAGTTCTGTCAAATACCGAATCGATTGGATTGTCTTTAATCATCTGGTTTTTATGTGGATTTGTTTCGTTTGTTGGAGCCTTATGTTACAGTGAATTGGGAACAGCAATCCCAAAATCTGGAGCAGAGTACGCTTATCTTTACGATTCTTTTGGGCCTATCCCGGCTTTCTTGTTTTCATGGACTGCCGTTTTGGTTATCCGACCTGCTGCAGTTGCCGGTATTGCAGTTGTATTTGGAGAATATGTCGTCAAGCCGTTTTACGAAGATTGTGAACCCCCTATTTATCTTATGAAATTATTGGCGTTTTTGTGTATAGGTAAGTTTTATTCCTTCAGGGTTGTGTTTATGGCTGCGCTAGGCCAAACAGATTTAGGTCACGAGGCAACCGAAAAAAACCTGTTAATCTTGTTTTGATTCTTTAGTTTTAATCAACTCAAAAATTGATGGCTGATCTTTTCAATTCATAATCTTTTCTTTAATGTTTTGAGTTGATTTGGCTTCCACAAACCATTCCTCGTTTTATTAAAAAGTTTCTTAAATTGTATCCTTTTTTGATCTTCGTGTTCGAGGAATAAATCACGAGACCACATCACATCTCTTCCTCTCCTTTTCCACTCAAAAATGACGTGGCTTTCAGATCTATAAAAACAGACAGTGCTATTGTAAAGTTTCAAAAAACTCATTATTTGTACACCTGATAAATGTTTACATTGCGGCAAAGAAAGATGTTATTATTCTCTCAACTTTTTACTTCCCACTCAAAACATCATTTTATCTATTCTTTTCTTTATCCTACTTCATGAACTTTAGACTCTCTACCCGAGTATCTTCCTTTATCTCAACCATATCTTCCGGTTTTTCTCCCCCTCACCATGTGAACATGCCTCAACTTGCTGAAAAGTTTAAGGCAGTAGGGTCTACTGGGGTAAAATGGGTATCCCGGGTAAAATGGGTAATTTCACAATCTTGCATAAATTACGACTGATAGCCTCTCTTTCATTTGTAATTTATGCAATTTCCGTTGAGGGGCTTGGGTCCTACCTAGCAACACATGTGTTTGACTGTTAGTGTCGCGTGGTGCGTTACCATAACGAATTTTTCATAGGATCAAGATAGTCTGGAAATCGACAAGTGAAATTTATTTTGTACTCTCGATTAAACAGGAGCAGGTAAGAAGAATATTAGTTAGTTAGTTAGTTAGTTAGTTAGTTAGTTAGTTAGTTAGTTAGTTAGTTAGTTGACTAGTTAGTTAGTTAGTTAGTTAGTTAGTTAGTTAGTAGTTAGTTAGTTAGTTAGTTAGTTAGTTAGTTAGTTAGTTAGTTAGTTAGTTAGTCAGTTAGTTAGTTAGTTAGTTAGTTAGTTAGTTAGTTAGTTAGTTAGTTAGTTAGTTAGTTAGTTAGTTAGTTAGTTAGTTAGTTAGTTAGTTAGTTAGTTAGTTAGTTAGTTAGTAGTTAGTTAGTTAGTTAGTTAGTTAGTTAGTTAGTTACAGTTAGTTAGTTAATTAGTTAGTTAGTTAGTTAGTTAGATAGTTAGTTAGTTAGTTAGTTAGTTTGGTTGGTTAGTTAGTTAATTAGTTAGTTTGTTAGTTAGTCAGTTAGTTAGTTGGTTAGTTAGTTGGTTAGTTAGTTAGTTAGTAGTTAGTTGGTTAGTTAGTTAGTTAGTTAGTTAGTTAGTTAGTTAGTTAGTTATTTTTTCTTACAACAACAACCTTTATAAGAAAAACCAGTCTGAAATTTTGGTGAGCATTTTTTGCCATCTCCAAAACTATTTGAGATAAATACATGAAAATTTCACCAGCATGAAGCCCTTTCCTGAAATGCATTTTCAACATGTTTTTAAGAAAGGTACGGGGTGATAAATTGGTGAAAAATCACTTCAAAGGTAAGAAACATGCAGGCTGACTAAGGCCCTGGCCAAACTATCAAACATTGTTGATCCAGAATTTGAAATTAGCTTTCCAAGCAAATTGTTTGGCCGTTTGGCCACGTCCAAAAACATTGCTTGTCCAACTTTTTTGCGTGTGTCAAGCGAAAAATGTTTTTGAACTTTTTCAAAAACATAACGCCACAAATTTTTCACATTGTTGCTTGTCAAGCAATGTTTGATCGTTCGGCCGCCTTTCCAACATTGCTTTTGAAACATTTCTTTTGTTTTTGACACAATGCAACAACTTGCAACGTTTCTCCACCTAGCAACAGTTCTTAGCAAAAAGGCGTTCGCCCTTGTGCATTAGCAATAACATCATTGTTTGAAAGCAATGTTTTTGGACATTGCCAAACGGTTAAACATCTGTCGTCAAGCAAATTTCAAATGTTTGACAAACAATGTTTGGTCGTTTTGCCAGGGCCTACAGATTCTGCTTGTCAAAGCCATGTTTTATGTCGTAACCAAACATACAAAAACATTGCTAAGTAGGGTTCTGAATGAAATTCCTTACTGAAAATATCCCAGTGAAAACGATGATTGAACCACGAAGCATTTGCCAGATCGAAGCATCAACATAAAGTAAACCAATACCTAGAAAAAGATTTGAAAAGTTTAAGCGAAACGCAGGGAAGAATCTTTCGCTGGAAGAAAATTTCACGTTTTTTGTGTTTTGATCCACATCCAGAAAGGCACATTCCCGCTAAAATTACTAGAATACGAAATTCACGGGACGATTTTTTAATGTTGCGAAAGTTTCTAGAACATGACATTCACAAAAGATTTTCATGCAGACCCTTGAATTTCAGAAACTGTGCTAGCTAGCCATAGCAATACAATTTAAGCCAGTGGGAAAGCTGGTAAAAAAGTAAAATTGCCTCGAGTTTATTTCCACAAATCATCAGTTTGCTAGGTGAATGTGAAGGTGTAATGGTGTATTTAGCGCCAGTCGCCAGGATCTCAGTAGTAGGTTAACTAAACAAAACCTCAACCCTGGCTGTGGCGCTACCGACTACCATAGCTTGGGCTATAACCCCCATCTTGCTGAGCGTCTGACAACAGAGGCAGCTGGGTTAGACCACAACGCCACAGTATCTTCAATGTTTGCTGAGACACAAAAGTTTGCTCTAAGCGCAATTACAAATTTTTGCACTTGACTGTAAAGACCACAAATATTTTTTGTTAACCTTTTTCCAACTTTTCAAACAAGCTTTTGACACCAACAAAGTTTGTTTTAAAAGCAGGTCTTAATCTAATAAATGTGGCTTTGCTTGTTTCAACTCACAAATATTTAAAACTCAGCAAAAGTACATTATAATCTACCTGACAAAGTTGTCCCGAACAAATCACAAAATGTCGGCAATGCAAAAATCAGCTGACAAACCCTACCAATAAATAAAATCATTATTTTTTATTTTAAAAATATGATCTCAAACTTTATTTTGGTGATTTAGAAATCAATAATGTAGAAATCATTAAAGATCATTGAATAGAAACTTATATATTTTTACTGTCACCTTTGCTTTGCCTGTGTTTGTTCTGGTGGTGAAGCATACAAAGGGTCTCTGAGAAACTGAAAAAAGGAAATTTTGTTATTTTAATGTTATGTTTTGTTTCCTAGCATTCTATAAAGTTTGTTTGTTTACTGTTGACCTGTGTAGGCAATTTCAGGTCCGATTTGCTTAACACAGAGTACTTAAGTTGTGATGTCACAAAAATCTATTTTAGAATTTCAAAATGTGCTCTTCATTTTGTGAAAGAGCATCAAAAATAATGCCTTTACTTGCAAAATCAGTCAAATTTACCAAACATTGGCTGAGAAATGGCCATCCGAAGAATACATTTCAATAGGAAATCACTGTATTTTGCGACTGGTTCAAAGCATTATGAACCAAAGCAAAAATACAGTAATTTCCTATTAAAATGTATTTCTTCGGATGGTCACCATCTTTTCATTAGCAACTTTAAGTCTAGTCTTCTACTGAACAAAAACATTTCAACCTTCTTTACCGTTTCTCTTGCTTCTCTTGCTTGTTTTCTTCTGTGATAAATCAAACCCAACAAACAAAGTGTTTCCCCTGTGAACATTATCAGAGTTTGAAACCATGGATGGTCAAAACTATGATACTCTTTTCCACTCTTGTCTTTCAAACCAACTGCCCTGAAAAATAAAATTTTAGGCTATTATAATTTAAAACATTAAATTCACTTGTTAGCTATTTAAAATATATTCCAGGCTTAAACCTTATAGGGGTTTGAATTCTGGAACGGGGTAGCACAAGGAAATTATTTGTGATGCCCCCCGAGATCTCATCAAGGTAGTGTGCGCTCTACGGACTGTCTTGGCTAGGGAACTTGGATTTTGGAAAGGAGTTTTGATTTTAAAGGTTTCAAATATGAATTGAGTGTCTTGTCGACTCCTGAAGGCGTGAAGGGGTCTCTGATTTCGTTAGGCAGGGGTCCTGAGTTTTGCAAGGGGTCTACATTTTACACGGGTCTTGAATGGACTCAGGACAGTGGTCTTGAATGTGGGGAAAGGGTCTTGGACTCTGGGACAGTGTTGAAAAGCTGCCCTGAATTGATTGTTACTATATTATGCTAGGCCAAACATTTGCGAGTCTTTTCTGACGAACTGGACTGGAGTGGGCCTAAACAAGACGCTTTCTATACTCACTCGCAATCGTTCTGTGCCTTCTTTGATAATGTATTTATTGAGCCAGTAGAAGCATTCCAACTGCGAGAAAGATTTGATAGCATGATAACGCCATTTTGATTGAAGTCTAAACTAATGACAAAATTTCTGGAACTTGCAACTCAGCTCACTTTCATCACAGATTTGAACAATCGCAGATTCCTTGTCGTTGAGGAAGTCAGGAAGGCGACAACCGGAAACACAGGTTGCCCAACGTCATATTTCACGTTTTAAAAGCCATCTTTGCAATGCTCATTTTAATTTCAATATAATATACTGACGTTTAAATCAATTTTGCTTTTCTGGGCAAAATTTAAGCATTTTAGTAGCTAAAATTTTCGTAAATTCAGATAATAATTTTTCTTTTAAATATCTTTCTGGTCAGCCTGTGGCTTCTGCTGACTTTCACGTGACTAGCACAAGACCCTGCTCGGATTCGAAGTAAACAACTTCTTTTCTTTTGAAAGCAGCTCGAAGCTGAAGGCTGAAAGATGACGATGATTTTTAAAACTACCCTTATCCTCGCGATATTTGGTTTTCTTTTTGCAAATGCAGACCAGTTTACTGAATCAAGACTTGAACTTGTGAAAGTCCTAAATGTTGGCGAAAGGGAGCTTTTTATTGTCTTCCACAACAAGGCGGGAATATGTCGTTGGTCAATGGTCGAGAAAACTTTGTACGCAACTAACAAGAAATTTGTGAGCAAATGGTAAGAGTTCGGACATTTACAATTTAACAATTCGTTGTGGAAAGTTGATTTATGATAATAAGATCTTGTTTGAGCTTCTTAATACGCATAAAGTGTATTTCTTTCATGTTTTGAGTTGAAGTGAAGTGGCTTATTGGGCAAATTCTGTCGTGCCTTGGCACATATCCAAAATATCGAAATATTATCCAACAAAACCAGACCCATATCAATTTTGTGGAAAATTTAGTATTGAATTTCTACCGCAAACGGTTAGAATGAGCTAAAGTCAGCTGACTTTAGTTCAATGTCTAATCAATAATTTTATCATTTTTATGCATGTGCAGACCATGAAGAAGTGGTGGGGTTATCCATGAAATATTTTTGAGCCTCTAGGGGGAGGCAGTCATTGTCAAGGGGGAAGGAATCTGTGGGGCTCACTAATCAGGGGAGTCACCAATCTGTGGGGTCACCGATCTGTGGGGTTCACCCTGGTCTGGTGCCCCAAACTTTATTGGTGGTTGCTCCAGGTATGAAATAACTTAACAGGTAACAGGATGAGAGTGACCATCAGAAAAGTTTGGGGTACCTAAAAACCCCACTCCCGGAATGAATAGACCTAAAGTTATTGCCGTAAGTGATCACCTTGTGATATTACGGTCTGCATGAAGCCTTTGCACCAAAAGCATGTTTAAGTATGTCTTTGAAAAGGTTAAGGGGTGATAAGTTAGTGAAGAATTGCTTTAAAAATAAGAAACGGTTGGGCTAAAATCAAAGCAAATCCTTATAAAAAAGCATGTAGCAATGTTTACCTCCCAGTAAAACCTACAAAATTAAATCAGTACCCTTAGCACTCATTCCAGGAAATTTAGTTGGTGTGAATAAGTTATCTTCTCTTCTGTTCTAGGCAAACTCTCCCATTGGCTGGGGGATTGAAAATCAGATCAAATCCAGCTGCAATAACAACCAAAACCAACAAGACGTATGTTTTTGTGCAGGCCATAAATGGACAAGTATACAGCATGTCGCTTACCCCAACCCAAAATCCTAAATTTGGAAGTTGGTCTATGGTTGGTGGATCCAAACTGCCTTGGAATGAAGGTAATATTGCTTCAATGTAAATGTAACGGTGCTACGCAATGGTCTGCAGCAAAGAAGTGCTGTATTTTTGTCAAGATGATCTTTACCTGGCATTAAACAACAAAGCCATAGCTTTGACTATGGAAAGATATTTCGCTGGAAAATCCTGTCGTTTTGCATGTGTGATCATTCGCATGCCTTGGGTGATTTGGGTGTGTGTGGAGGAGTGAGCCTGCGATCCCATGCCTCCAATCAGAAAGACTGGGCTATGACGCTTAATTTGAGTGTGGCTTACGGATTTTGCAATGCTTTTTTTACCATTTGCAGAAAAAGCTACGGCTTGCATTTTTTGGTGTGGATTGACCTGGGTTTTACAGCATTATGCATGCAGCTGTAGCTTTTAAAAGGCAAAAATGCTACATACGCATCATTCTCATGCATCTCTTCTGTCAACGAGGATTGATTCTATTACTTTGTCTTTACAGGAGCACAGTTACGAGGTTTTGATAGCGTCAGAGCTGTAGTGTATGATAACAGGCCATATGTTTTGTCAAGAAGTATGACCAATTCTTCTAAATGTTTCTGGACAAGTATGGATGCAAAAGGAAAATGGTCTGCATGGAGTTTACTTGGTGGGGGCTCCGCTACCTTAATGACGGATGTATCTTTGGTCTATAACTCCTTTTCTAAGGTAAGGTACTTTAATTATGGTTAAAAGTTTTTAAGGGAACTTCCAGTGTAAAATGATGTTCAAGGTGAAATGGTGTATTTAGCACCAGTCGCTTAGCTTCTCGGTAGCAAGTTAACTAATCAAGACGTCAATGCTGGCTGTGATGCCACCAGCTCGGGCTTGAACCCCCTACCTCCCAAAGCATCTGACACCACAAGCCAGCTGGATGACACCATGATGCCACAGCACCTTCAAAGATGTGCAGCACTGCTGCAACGTAGAGGCATCTGCATCTTATAATGCTAAGCGGGCTATTTGAAAATCTTTGAGTGTTACATAATTTCAAAATTACTAGAAACAGCGGAAACATCTCTGGCCATACTTAAAACCTTTTTTTTTCTTCTGACATTCCTCAGAGCATAAACCTCAGAAATAAACCGAAATGATTGACTTAGGTGGAATTTATACCCAGATGCAAATCAAAATGCATCAATCAGAAAATAAAGCTGAATAGACATTGTTTTTCAAGCACCAGTCAGCTTGCAGGATACAGCAGGAAGGCCAATAGGATAGATTGAAGAGTCCAAGAGAGAAAACGAACTCTTGAAAATAAACAAAACAAAACAAAACACACAGTATGAAACAAATCTTTAAATCAAACAAAGCGAAGCAAAGTCTTAAAAGCAAACGAAACGAAACAAAACAACTGTTTAAAACAAACGAACAAAACAAAATATACGCTTCAAAACAAACTCTAATCCTTGCTGGAAAAATGCTTCAGAGTTGTTTCTGCTGTTTCTCGCAATTTAGCTATGGTTCAATGAAGTTATAGTCATTGTCAATGGCTATGATAGTCCGTTCATCTATTGCAGAGTCATTTATTCAATTTTCCTGATTTCTATCACTGCCTGGCCAAACGATCAAGCATTTTTGTCAAGCATTTAATTTTTGCTTCTCAAGCAAAATGTTTGACCGTTTAGCTATGTCGCAAAACTTCGCTTGTCAAACATAGTTTGCTTGCATCAAACAAAAAATGTTTTGAAACTATTTCAAAAACATTGTGTTCCAAATTCAGCTTACTTTGCTTGCCAAACAATATTTTGTGACATGGCCAAACAGTCAAGCATTACTTGTAAAGCAATCTCAAATGTTTGACCAACAATGTTTGACCGTTTGGCCACGGCTTGAGACTCAAGGATTGTTGATGTGATGTAAGAGACGTTGGGGAGGAGGACGTGCTCTCTGAAGCCGAACCGACCGAGTAAGCAAAAGTCGTGAGTGACTCGAGTTTATAATGTTTACCGTTTTGTTGTGTTAATATATTTCTGTTGTTGCAAGTCTTTGAGTTGTACAAAACTTCAAAATTGCGATGAATAGCGGAATCATTTTCGGGCATACTTAAAAAGCTTTTTCGTCTGACACTCCTCAGAGTACGAACGTCAGAAACAGACCGATACAATACTGTTGCTCGAGTGACAATTATGCTTTTATCGCTTTATCGTAGATAATATACTGTAGTAATTCGGTGAGGACCGAAAAACTAGATATTTTAGACGGCGGAGGGGCTGGGGGTACTTAATATATCTTGCTGCTATATGGGGGTGCTTAGTATATCTTGCTGACGGAAAATACACTCCTTTCCTGGTATCGAGTTTCCCTCTTTTCTAGCACCGGGTATCAAAAGAAAGTACTTTTCTGAAGCCGATTATCGAAAGGATGTTTTGTAAGAATGGACTGTTACTTCAATGTTGTGCAGCGTGGCCTTTAGGTTTGGGAGCATACTTTTGGCCAAGTTTTCTAATGCCGGGTATCATTTTGGAGGGAAATTCTGGAGCCTTATCAAAACTCGTTTCTTGGGGTGCACATGACAACCCGGACTGAATAAACTCAAGCATCCCCTGGTATTTTAACACCAAACTCATTAGGAAGCCATTATCGTGAATGCACTAAGATCTGGAACAAACGATTTAGCTTGGAACTCGTGGAATGAGCAGGAATAAATGGAACTGAAAGGAACCAATGGAACATGCTGAAACAAAGTTGGAACAACTTCGAATCAGAGGAACAAATGGGAACTAAGTAAGAATCGGTGGGAATAAATGGAATCAGAGGGATAAGGGTCAAACAGGGAAACACCGAAAAGATAAAGGGACTGCGAGCACACAAAAAGGAAATTGCCGCAAATAAGTGAGAGCAAGTTGGCCTAGTTGAAACAAAATGGGGATCAATGACGATCGCGGGGAAAAGCAAGAATAAAGCCTGAAACAGCTAGGATCACAGAAAACAAGTGGGAACAAAGTGGGGATTCTTTTACTCTATTTGTTGCAAGCTGCAAGCTAATAGGCTGATCTCAGGCTGATCTGGGCTGACCTCATTCTTCAAACATGGCTAATGGGTACCTTTAATTAGTACCAGCATTTAGTCGAGCTGCTCATTTAAAAATAGAGTATGTATGTTAAAACTTTGTTGTTTATTGTTAGAAGACTGATAAATCGCAAAGGTTACTTTATTCTTTGGTAATTTGAGTGAAATAATGTCCACTTTTTGTAGGTTTCTCTGACTGGCATTCCTGGGACAAAACCGGTTACTTTGCACCAAAATCTCTGCATGCACCAGTGGCCCATGCAATGGACACCAATATGTTTAATGGAAGAATCAATGTCTTTGTTCATGGCACGGATGGCAAAGTGCACCACATTTGGCAGACAACTTGTGATAAGGTTCCAAATCCATGGGGTTGGTGTACATGGAGTACTTGGAATACCATTGGTGATGGAATGCCGTTAATTATGAATGTGGCTAATACACTTAGCATTGCTAATAACATGCATCTTGGCATTGAGGTAATTCCAAATTTTAAAATATTTTGCTGTCTTAAGGCCTGGCCAAACTACGAGACCTGTCACGCGCAACATTGATATCGTCCCCTTGGTGTCTCCCAGTTTTGCCACCTAGGAAACTTTGTGGTGCGTGACAAAATTTGTAGCAAGAGACACGTTAAAGTTTCTTGGGAGACAACAGATACATTTCTTGTCTCCGCAACATCAAATGACTTGGGGGACATCTTGTTCGCTTGTCACCAGCATGTTTAGCCACCCTGGGAGACACGTTTAGACTTAGCTTTAGAGTGTACTTAATTCATTTGGCGACGGATGTAATAACAAATTCTTAATTGTAACTCTAGAATTGACTGTTGCCGAATACCAAATACCACAAAAGATGGGATTTTAACCTGGACGGCATGATCAGAGAGCCAATGCGGTTTTCACTGAGCTATAAGACCCTGGCCAAAGGATCAAACATTGTTGGTGAAACATTTGCAATTTGTTTGTCAAGCAAAATGTTTGATCGTTTGGCCACATCCAAAAAAACATTGCTCGCCTGACAATGATTTTGAAATTTTTCAACAGCAACACGCCACAAATTTTGTTACTTTTGCTTGTCAAGCAATGTTTTTGGACGTGGCCAAACGGGCCCAAGGCTCTCCTCCCGTTTGGTCTTTTTGTGTTTCGGCAACTATGTTGAGCCTACTTCAGCACCATGCGTATTTGCATATTTGCACTTCTGAACAGCAGTGTTTGTGTCTTGAAGAAAGTCTTTTCCTTGGGCCTTTTAAATCTTTTAAAATTAACTACTTTTTCGTTGCTGTTTAGTTCTATTAACATTGCTGTACATAATAATTGATCTTATCTTAACTTCAGGTCTTCACTGTCGATAAAAAAGGCAAATTATATTACATGTGGCAAGCAAAGAGACATGGCGATTGGAATAAATGGGCCCCTGTATCAGGATCTCAATCTGAACCTTTGACTACGCTAGCGAATGTTATGGATGATAAAACCGGCTGGTGGATTGCCTTTGGTCTGGATTCGTCTGATAATGTATTTTTCATACAAGAAAATCGATCTTTTGCTGTTTCTCCAACTAAAATTACCTCAGGAGAAGTCGTTCAAGTCAAATGGTCTGTTCCTGTTGACCAAGCTACACATCTAGATTGGATAGGTGGGTTTATTTACACATTTCTCTTTGTATCTGAATTTCTTCTTTTTAACGCCCATCAGGAGCTAGATGAAAAGGAGATGGTGTACCGTATTTCTTCGATTGTAAGCCGCGGCTTACATCCCCATATACTAATTCAGATTGAGGCTACGAGCGTTTTTGCTAATAGTCATTCCTTGGGCAAGCTGCCCAAGCCAAAACGCTTACTTTCGTTGAGACCAAGGGATAGGCGTGCCATCGCCCCTAAATTTCTCATTCTTCTCTCTCTTCTAGGGTAATTGGGGCTTCCCATCTTTGACCTTTGTAACTAAGCTAAGTTTGAATTTAAAATTGAGATTCACTTAAAGTTTACGACTAAGACTAAGATCAAGACTAAGATTAAGATAACGACTAAGATTAAAATTAAGATTAAGATTAAGATTAAGATTATGATTCTGTTAACTACAAGTTAAGTTCAATACTAAGATTAACATTAACATGACGATTCATATTGAATTTAAGTCTAAGACAAAGACTAAAGCTAACATTAAGACTGATAAAGATTAAAATTCTCATTGAGATTAAGATTCGGAGCAAGTATAGCAACTTAGAGGTTCAATCCCCTACAGGAGACCGAGTCCTTGCGAGGCGGTGGTCTCAGACGAGTACTGAAGCCAGGTGTTTACATGCAACATACCTTACCATAATGAGGCTGATCGATTTTTCAAATTAAGTATCTCTGAGCTCAGTTGGGGGTTTTGTTGCTGTGGCTTAAAATTGAGGACGATTTACTTTTTAGAACATCATTTGGTGTGACATATGAACTAAGGCGGCTTACAATCGAAGAAATTTTGTAGTTCGCCAATCGCTAGGATCTCAGTAGTAGGTTAACTAATCGAGATAAATCGTAGAAGGTATCGATATTTGAAAGTTCTTAGGAATTTTGTCTTTAGTAGCATGAGTTCTTCAAATTTTTAGGCCTTCTACGTGTAGCTCCCTTACATTGGTTCTTGCAAAAAGCGTGTTTCTCATTTGAATTTGCCACATAAGAAGTTGTGAGAATCAGCGGAAACATCTCTAGACATAATTACGCGCTTTTTTGTCTGACACTCATCAGAGTATTAAGGTCAGAAACAGGCCGAAGGTATTGAATCGAAATGTACCTATTAGAAAGTGAAGCCGAATTGGCATTGCCACTTAAGAAGTTACGGGAAACAGCCGAAAACGTATCTGGATATACTTAAAACCTTTTTGTCTGACACTCGAGTGTAAACGTCAAAAACAGACCGAAACAATTATGACTAATGCAGAATTGATATCCAAATGCGAATCGAAATGCACCAATCAGAAAATGAAGCCGAATTGACACTTGAGGAGGGTAAACAAAAGACTCCCAGGGTGAAAAGTAAAGTTCTGCTTTGTTATTAGCGAATTTGATTTGAATTTTTCTTTGATTTTCAGGAGTTTATCAACATGGCTCCAGCAGTTACAGATATGTTGACTTTTACTACGTTGGAGGAACTCAAAACCCTTACAAAGATCCTGTGCCAACTGGTCAACTGAAATTCAAATCGTATCTTCCTGCTGGGACTTATGACTACCGATATCTGTAAGTTACTGGGTTATCCCGATACGAGGTGGAATACGTTGCAAAACTATGCTTTTTTGGCCTCGCATCTACACTATATATACCAGCACAGTTTTGAGATGAAAGCGAAATGAAATTAATACCATACACTAACCAGGTTCATCTGAGAACGGCAAAGTGTAACC